>JAUZNJ010091402.1:9642-49391 GCA_034780135.1 Jordanella pulchra | reverse complement strand
TATAAGATATAAAGATCCAAATTACAAGAAATTAAAGACAGCAATCTCTTTACTACTGAGAAGATGACCATTTAAAAGTAAACTTAGATTTATTCTAATATTCATCAAGACCACATAGGATTGTTCATTTCTTTTTTGTTTCTTTACATCACAGGGCCCCCCAGGATCCTTTGATTTCCTGCTTCTGCTGATGGCAGATATCCGAAATGACATTGCTGACTTGCAGAGCAAGGTGTACAGTCGTCCAACACACGCTCCAGATGAGGACATTCCTTTGGCCCCAGACAGCTGGAGAAGCACAGCAGACAGTTTGGATGTAGGATCAGGAGAGGACTATAAGGAACCTCCATCTCAATCAGTTCGGGGGTCCAAAAGAAACAAGAAACGAAAACCAGGACGAGAAAGAACAAACTGATCAGACTGATAACGAAGGATGGTTTTGAATAATACCACGTGTAGATACTGAAAGGGGTTTGTTTTTATATTTAATGGATTTTTCTGAACATATTTTATACAGTTTTACAACAGATTTTTATTTTTTGTAACACATAGAATGTTGTTTGTTTTAGATGTTCTGTTTTTTTAAAATATTTTTAACTGTACATAATAAAAAAATGAGCAATACAATATCTAAGCATGCATTACTTCGCAAAATGCAATGAAGTTGCATAGCTGCTGCACTGGAACTTCATAAAGCTACTCTAATTCCCTTGTGCACAATATACTCCACTGTTGTTTTTAGTTAAGAACGTAAAAATAATTGGAAAGTGGAAGTGCTGCTAATTTACTTACCCTTTGACTGACAATTAAGACAGAGTATTAAGGCCAGAATAAGAAAAAAGAGAAATAACGACAATGAAGTTGTAGGATTATGACTTTATTCTTGTATTATTACCAAACAAAGTAGTAATATTAGGATATTAAAGTAGTAATATTATAACTTCATTTTCATCATATTTTAGGGGAAAAAAACTTATGTTACAAGAATAAAGTCATGATGGAATAGATGTAAGATTATTAGTCCTTATAGAAAATTAAATCAGTATCTGACCAGCACAGCCAAATTACCAAACAGCAATCTGAGCTCTGGTTGTGAACACAATAATAATTTGATGCTGATGAGCTAAAAGGCTTAATATTTCGTTATTTGTTAAACTGATGCTAAAGTATAACTTCACAAGATTCTCTAAAGTCCTCATTTCAATGCAGAGGATAACAGCACAAGAGTTCTCACTGAATGACCTCATAATGTTACAACTTTAATCTCATGATATAATGACTTTAATCTCGTAATATGACTTTATTCTTGTAATGTTACAACTTTAATTTCACAGTTTTATGACAATCTGGTAATATTATGACTTTATTCTGGTAGTATATTCACCTTATTCTCTATCTCTTAATATTGTTATATCCTGCCCCTGTTAAAATATTGTCTGTTAACAAAAGTTGTTTGCAGTTTGTTTGAAAATCTTTAAGCTGAATTAGGAAACATGCCGCATTTTTTACTATAAGAACATCATTAAATGTACTATCAATAATGTTAAGCTTTTCTTGTAGGATACTTAAAGAAATGTCGGATTGTAGGACTTGAATGAGTTGATATTAGTGTTTTACAAATAAGAGGAGCAAGTATTCAACTTCATAAAAATGATCTGTTCAGAAATGGCTTGAATATGGAGAGATGTAACAAACTTTTAAAAGGGTTATTGTCTAATAAAAGTCTACTCATTGAGGGTTGGCTGAATAGGCACACGTTCTCCACTAGAGGGAGGCATCATCCTAAGGATGGAAAGCATGTGAAAGGTTGTCATTTGTCATACACTATTTTTATACGTTATTTCTCTTTTCGGAAAATAATGAAAATATAATGTATTTTCTACAATTAATAAATCTGCAAGAACAAATTTAACATCACTTGTAATTAAACTTGCATTTGTCTTGGATCCTGTAGAAACAGAAAATCACAACTTTTTGGTGGTTGAATAAACTATTATGGATGAAAACTTATTGGATATGTTTTAAATGTAAAAAAACATTGTCTGTGCCATCCTGTTAAGTTGTCTTCTAAAGTTTTTTAGCATGATCCTGGAAAAAAAAGTTATTTTTGCATAACTTATATTATAAACTATTGTGCTGTTTTTCTGTTCTAATGACTTTTTTATGCTTATGACATATTAGCTGACCCTTTTAAGAGTTTTATCATTGAAAACTTCCCTTCCAACAAATAAACAATGATGTGCCTTCTATAATTTGTATCACATATTCAAAGGAGGCTTGTTCAAATTAGCAGCAGTCTGGAGTTTCAACAAGATCATTCAGAGGATTCTGGAAATGCTTTCCATTCTTCCTAGGATGGAATACATGTTTATGACCTCCATGCGTTTGTTGGCACGGATGTCAGTGATTCAAGGGAGGTAAACCTTTAGTCTGTTTATGATTTTATGGTGTTTTATTGAATTAGTACAAGATGATACAATCACTTAGATTTTTTTCAACATTCTTTTATTCATTTTCCTTACTTACTGTCAAAAAACAAAAAAATTTCCTTTTTCTCCGTTTTCCAAGAGCCACAAATGAATTTTTCATTCCCATTCTGTGGCCACTAGATGGCAGCCTTCTCCACCTCCTTCTCAGACTTTGTGATCCCAGCCCTTCACACAGCATAGGACATGAGCTCAATGATCCTGTAAAACTGCTATTTGAATCACAAAGAGACGCTATATGCTAATCAAAACCCATTTGTGACTAACGACTTCAGGAAAAGCTCATCATTATTATTAGTGACTGTATTGTGGTTGTTTTTTTTTTTTAAATTAGCTACCATGTACATGTAAAGTAAATGTGTGCCCAGAAGAAATGAATGATTTTTATCTCATAATAAACACAAGAGTAAAGTTGGAGCTAAAGTCGCTGAACTCAGTAGTGATGCTGTTCTGACCAACTCTCTCTTCTATTATCATATATACTAATGAAAAAAAATTAAAGCTGAAGAACTTTTAATTTTTTTGTTGAATTGCAGAGCTTCTGAAGTATACATACAGATAAAGTCATGGCATTTTTTAAGGCCACTTAAGATAATCTCTACTATATGGTTTCAGCCAGTCCTGTCTGATGGATCAAGAAAATGAAAAACATAGTATATATCTATAAAATCCCTTCTGGAAATAATTAATCACCATCAAACAAAGAGGAGCCCTAAATGAATTCAACTATTTACTGAAGTGGCCCCTTGTCTCTAATTATATCTCCCTGCTCGTCCTCTTCATTATTTAGAACTACCCGCAAAAAGATGCAGTACTGAATGAGTACACACACTCACGCACACACTTCAATTGAAAATGTTTCATAGCAAATAAATGAGGAAGTTACTGTGCTGCCATAGAGGCCCTAATGAGGTAATTTTATTAGTGGTGGCTGCCAAGTTGAAAATAGGTGGGGAAAACAAACAGGGTAGAGAAAATTAGTGTTACCCAATTCATTAATTAATGTGTTAGTGTGGGCAGCAAATTAACTGCCCCAAAAAATCTTTTATTCAACAAAGATTATGATGGAAAAAAAATACATTGTTGTCCTTCACCGTAATTACAAAACAGTGCAAATTCAATTCTAATGAGGTGAAAGGATCCTCCTTAACATACATCCCCTATTCCCCTTCACTGAAAAGGCCTGCTCTTGTTGAGGCCTAAGTTTAAGGAAGTATTGAGAGCGAAGGAAACAATACTGAGAGATCGGCCCGGGCCTGAGTGCTTTACATGCTGCAAACAGGTAGAGGGAACTGAATAGCTTTCTTTCTGGGACTCCTGGGGGGCCTGTCTTCCCAGCATAACAACACTTGGCCTCGAGAAAAGGGTCCGCTGAGGAGCCCTGGAGAGTGAATGGACCTGCGCCGCAATGGGTCACCCTGAATGGCCACAAGTTCTTCACTGATTAAAAACTATGTTGTGCCGGCCTCTGGGCCACGCACATGTGTGCAGACACACACAGAAGCACACACTCTGCCTCTCATTGAGTTATCTTTACTCAAGCTTTGTCTCCTCTAATTGGAGCTGATGAGTGACTAATTGGTAGCTTTTTTACAACACCAAGCACTTAAGCGATGGCAAGCCGAGGGAGGCAGCATGAGCAGAGTTAATGAGAGGCTTTGCACAAATACCAGCTTTAAAATGGGCCTTTCTCTCAGAATGGACGTAAAGGAAAGTTGAGGATAGCTTTTGTGTCCCCCACATCTTTCACTTATGTGCAGGTATCTAAAAAGAAGAGGGAGCGGTGGAGGGCACCCAGTGGTTGCAGAAATGCTGAGCACTTGTGCGCATAAAGGGATCTGTTCTGTATTGTTTGGAGTCCATCGTTTAGTGTGTCTGTTAATAATGAGAAAGGGCTGCTCCTCAAATGAATGTGGCAAAGTCCTCAGGGTACAATAAGTGCCCTCTCTTGCTTGGACCACACTGCACCGTGTTGAAGCAATCTGAAATAAAGGTTTCATCCTCGAACATTGTTTGGGGTGAGTATGTGGGCTAGGTGCATAGAACTGAGCCAACAAATGTTACAGCAATAAACTTCCATATAGCAACGCAATAAAATCATTATTCCACATTTCTAAATGTGATTAAATTAACACCAATTGTTAGATCACATTTCACTGTTCCTTGCAAAAGTTTTCACTTTTTGTGACATTTTTTTGTTTTGAATTTTACATGATAAAAGAAGGCAGTGCTTAATTGTGAAAGAGGAATAAAAATTGACCTTAAATTATCAGTTATTTTCATGTTAAGATCTGAAAAGTGTGATGCGCATTTATATTCTAACCTTTTTTTGATAGTCCTTAAATTTTATTATTCATTGCATCAGCAAAAAGAATTATGTTTATAATTTTATCTCAGTATAAAAATGGTTTGTTGGAGAAAAACAAATAGATAGAAACAAATGGATAGAAAAATAAATAAATAAATAAAATATTAAGAAATGAGAAAAAAGTAGAAGGATCAGGTTGTGATGAGGTTAAAATGAGCAATTAGATTACAGTAAATCAGTAACCCATGTTTTGAATCATTAAAATTAAAATTTAGTTGAAAAGCTTTTTTTCTGTCATATTTACCTGCCTAACAATTATAACTAAAAACAGGATGTTTAACTGAAAGAAACAAATTGCCTGATTTCTGTAGAGAAAGTAACTGAAGGTCATTATATATTTGATTGGCTTATGCATTGAAAAAAGCGACTTTTTGGTCCTGTAGATATTAACTTGGTTTTATGAGTAAGTTATACAGCCAATAGTTTGTAAATCTACATCCATCAAAAGACAAGTAATTTGTACTTGGATATTAAGAGTAGACTTGGTGCTTTTTCCTTGTCTGACCATCTAGGTCAGAAATAGAAAATATTGTTTACTTGTCGGCTGCACGGTGGTACAGTTTCTAGCACTGTTTCCTGCAGCAAGAAGGTTCTGGGTTCTATTCCCAGTCCAGGGTCTTTCTGCAGGGAGTTTACATGTTCTCTCTGTGCATAAGTGGGTTCTCCCTGTGTACTCCAGCTTCCTGGACTCCACAGTCCAAAACCATGACTGTTAGGTTAATTGGCTTCTCTAGATTCTCCTTGTGGTTGTATATCTCTGTGTAAAATTTACTACCAAAACAAAAGTACATCTTTTGTTGATGAGAAATTTGGCAGTAGAATGTATTTGAGTCTGTTTGTTAAATCAAATCTTCTTAGCAAGTCAATCAGTAACATTTACAGAGAATTTCTATGCAAAAAGGTGACCTATCTTTTTCTAAGTTAATGGTACTCCTAATTTACTTCAGTGTGGGTTTCCCCAACAAAAAATACTAACCTATATTTAAAATGTATCACTTTTATAGATTTTACATGTGTGCCTCCTAGCTAAAGTCACTGGATTTCTCTGGTCCTATAAAATCATATTTTTTAATAAAGTGCATTATCACACAGATGAAAGATAAATATGTCGTGTTGCACTTTACATTTTCCCTTTTAGACAGTCTTTTATCTTTCTGGACCTTTTTTTAAAATGCTCGTAAAAGTAAAAACATTTTTCTTTTTAATGTAAATTTGCAACAACCAACAGAGCTTGCAAACTGTATTAAAGCCATTCTTGAATCGTGACCCAGGATTTCCTAAAATCATTCTGAGGATTGCAGTTTGGAGACACCTGCTTTAATCCATCATCTTAAAATTAAACGAGTGGTAACTTTGAAGAGTTGCCGAAATTCATACTTTTGGAGACAGAAAAGTATCATGACTGCTGTGAGCCATGCATTACACCCATCTGGTCTTTATTAAGGAATTACTAAATTGTTGAGCTGAGTAAAGAGAAACCAAACAAGTTTCTTTCCAGGTTTTGCATGTTGGCCTTAAAGCATTAAAAGGGTTCTCTAATCAGATAAGACAACTATGGCTCTTTTTGACAATTAAACAAAATGGTATGACAGATGAAAAACGAACACTGAAACAATGTGAAACATAGTGGTAGCAGCATTATGCTGTGGGGATGGTTGTCTAAGGCAGGCCAGAAAGGTTGGCCAGAGTTGTTTGGAAGATGGATGAACCTAAATGTAGGACAATCCTGGAAGAAAACCCAAGGCAAAAAAGACTTGAGACTGGAGCAGGGTTTAGCTATCACTTAGCATGCAACCAGAGCTACATGGTTATGGTTTGGATTTAAGTGGATCTCTGAGACAGATAGGTAAAATAAATCATTAAAAGAGTCTTTGATAAAAAAACAAAACAAAAACTAGAAAAGCACTCGGAGAGCGCAGACCTCATGTTGTGACCTCCACCTTCCCACCGGACCCAGATCATTACCAAAATGTTATCATTTGTCAATGGTTATAATACGCCCCTTCTGTAAAAATGTCAGCAAAAATCTGTCCAAAACTTTTCAAGGTTTTTTGAAAACAAACAAACTAACGACGATGAAAACATAACCTCCTTGGCGGATGTAAAAAGGGTAGAAATGAAGTTTTAGATGTGCAAAGCTGCTAAAGACATGTCCCACTGATCTATTTCGAGCTATAACTAAAAAAGAAAAAAACAAAAATAATAATTAAAAAAAAGTTTAGAGCAGATTTTTCAAGCCCTGGATTACCTTTCTTTGATTTTAAAATTATGCATTACTTTGTTTAGATGTACCTCATAAAATCCCCAAGAAACATTAAAGTTTGTGCAAGCAAAGTGACAAACTGAACCTTTGAAGAGGCATAACAGTGTGCATGAAATGTAATGCAGGTAAACCTGTTTAAATCTATCTGTCTCCTTATATAATACATGCATGTCTTTGTGATCCCAGAGAGGAAGGACTCAGGCACTTTAACTCCAAGACACTGTTACTGTACGCCGTTATTTTACCAAACATTTAGTTGATGTAACACTTCTGATATTCATTGTGCTTTTTCAGCACCACAATGTAACAAGCTTTGTTTAACTAATCCACTGTGTCACCCTTGGAGATAACAATCTACTTTCCCTTTCCCCCTGATGTGACATTGGTGATAACATCTAGATACCCTGATCCCCCAAAGAACAAAAAAAGTCCCATTTAAAGCACAACTATTTGTTTTATTTTTTAAGACTTTCATGACCACTAAATCTCTGGTACTAAAATAAGCACAGTTATCACATGAAATATGAAGATATAGTGATCATCCATTGAATCAATTGAAGCAAAAATGACCAGAATTGACTGTTTTACAAAACAAATCAACAGATTGATTGGGGTCACATCAACTGTCACTTCCAGGATTACATGTACTTAAGCATTGTTTAATTCACTGGGCAAATATTTGTGCTGACTCATGTCACAGGCCATTGACAGCTTCAGTGACCCATTACCATCCCACAGCTTTCTATTGTTACCGAGTAAATGGTCTATTAGCATTGCTTTTTAATTTAAATCCTACATTTCCTGAAAGAAAAAGTGGTTTAACTCTCTAATGAGGGTTTCAAAAGTAAAAGGGGTCAGGCTTCTATGGCCTGTGCTCCATAAAATTAGCAGAAACATTTCAAATTTACCTCCTAAATGTCTTGCAAATTCTCTTACTTGCTCATGGAATACATTAATTTTCCGCCAGAAAATCATCAAAGTTCATTGTTGGGAAAACCTACAAATAAAACTTTACCCATTTATCGTTTACATACATGCTGCCCAGTCCTTGCATTTACTGACTGCTTGCCAGAAGAGTCCAAATAGCCGGATTAGTGTTACAATGCCTCGTTTACTTTTGGGGTTTGTTCCTTAACCCATAATTACCAAATCTCTCCTGGAGATGCAACAGGAGGAAGCAGCTTGGAGTCAATAGAAAAAGAGTAGCACATAATTGTATCTTCTCCATCTCACGCTGTGGCATTCAGACTGCAGTGAAAGCTCTTGCAGTCAGTCACCATCACCAAGTAACCTTTAACTGACAGTTGAGTGCCTGAAAACATTTGCAGTACAAGTAATGAGAGTGGTGGAGGTGGTTGTTGTTGTTTCATACAGTTTCAATTCTGTTTTATTCCAATTGTATCAAATTACCAAATTTTATCTTGAGACACTTTACAAAAGAAACGGGTCCAATTAATGTCTGGCTGTGCATCTCTCTTAATTCAATTCTACTGTAGTCCAGTGATGTAATCTGGAGTACACACATTGGTATGAATCGTAGTGGAGCAGAATAACACTTAATTGATCTTATGATGCCAACTGGTAAAAAAAAAACATAAATCCAAGTGTAAAGGTTTAGCTATAGCTATGTGTTTCTTTGTTTAAGCTTTCTCCACCATTTTTCCTGAGAAGAGAACAAACACTTTAAATAACACTTTCTAATGTATATGTATTAAATGACTATAAAACATGACGGCAGGTATAAAAAAATTTAATCTTAACCGCAAAAATGACTCAGGTTACAATGGCAGGGTTTACCATTGGGCCTTTATCATCAGGACAAGAACCCAGTATAGCAGTTAAAGAAGCATTTTATACATTTTCAGAGTCACACCCTGCCACATATCATCGCATCTCATGTTGTTTGTAAATGAGGAGACAGTCCCGGAAGGTAAAACAAAGAAGAAAGTTTTACCCAAAAATGCACCAGACACAACACCGTATTTTACTTTGAGTTTGTAAACAGGCTTCATTGCCTAAAGTTTATTTTCCATCTGTTCAGCCATTTAGAGGTTGATTAAAAAATAATTTTGTAAACCTAAATCCCAAAGTTAAAAAAATAACTATTTGAGCAATTCTTACCAGTTTTACAGTTTATTTTTTTCTTGGATACCAGAAACTGCATATGATGTTTTTTTCTGTCTCATTGTATCATTTTTACAAATTAAATTAGACTCAATAGTATTACTCAAGTACTCAGTACTTAAGTACCTTTTCTACCAAATATTTTTTCACTCCTACATTAACATTTTTTTTCTTATTAAGACATTACTTACTACTTCAATAAAAATATACAGGACTAACTTGAGTAAAATATTTGGCAGTTCTATCCAACTCTCCATGTACCCTAGATTACCTTTTCGTCATATTGAAGTTGGTTAATTTTTTTTACACACTCCTATCTGTAATCTTCAAAATAAACTGTCCTGCAGATCTCCTTGTGAAAAGAAATGTTTTAAGAGGGAGAAGCTACTTCAACTTTTCAGAAATAACTCGGTTATTTTGAAACATCCAAAATATGCAGGAGAGTGTGCCTTAAGGAGAAGTGTTATGAAACACCCGTTTTAGGTGTGTGTGTGGGCATTGCTTTCAATGTGGTTTCACAACGAAGGCTTCTTGCATTAACACCAACTGCAATAAAAGGAATGTGCTGGTTGCAACCAAACTGTTTTAGTAAGCTGGTTCACTGAAGTAGGCAAAGACAACCAAATCCTGCCTCAAACCAGCAGATTTATTATGTTTAATAACTTTGCAATATATCATTAAAACAATGTTAGCAATGATTAGCACTGGCTAAAGGATCTATATATGGTTGATTTCCTAGTATCTTACTACCTTTGGTACATTGTATTTTAGCCTTTCTGATTCCCTAGGGTTATTTCAAATATTTTAACAAAGTCTTCCCTGGACCAGAACCAAATAAAAAGAGGCAGCATGAAGTTTCTATGCTGTTCAGCTCTGGTGTCCAGAAATTAAGTTATGTGTAAATAAATCAACCATGACCAGGTTCTCCTCTCAAGATTTCTGACAGAGGAGTGAAAAGAATTATTAGAAGAGTTGTCCAAGAGCCAAAGACCACTTGTGGAGAGCTTCAGAAAGACCTGGAATTAGCAGGTACAATTGTTTCAAAGAAAATAATAAGTAATGTACTCAACCACCATGGCCTGCATGCATGTTGAAGCTCGTTTAAAGTTGCTGCACAACATTTAGACAAGCCCGTGAAATACTGGGAGAATATAATCTGGTCGGATGAGACCAAAATTGAACTATTTGGATGCCATAATAGACATCAGATGTTGGTCAAAGTTGATAAGAGTGCAAATTTCCAAACAGATATGAGAGCTATACCAATATTGCCTGAAAGTCATCTTAAAGAGGCACAGACCAACTATCTAAATGAAAGTCAGATTACAAATTGAACCTGCTCTCACGACAAAGAACACTATGCGACAATAAGAAAGCACTTCTATCAGACCATGCATGTCCTCTGGTCTGATAAAAAACTGAAGTTGTGATTTTGAAGGGACAATCTTTTACATTTGTAAGAAAACTGGAAAGATTTACAAGTCTGAAAACACCATTTCAACTGTGACTACAGAAGCATTTTGTTGCGTGGATGATTTACAGCAATAGGAACTGCTGCACTTCAAAAAAAGACAAAAAAAACATAGTCAGCATTGTGAGGAAAGAACATTTTTAAAGACATTACAGCTTGATAGCTTACAAAAGGGTTTTCCAAATAGTCAAAGACTGTAGACATTACACAGTTAGTAACAAAGTAGCAAAATGAAATATTTTAAAATAATATTATTCAGAATAATATATACACTCTTTGCCTTGAATTTTTAAGAACATTTCTTGTAGCTACATCATTTCTGAAAATGTTCAAACATAAAATACGTTTGATAATCTTATCTGATCCTAACAGGAAGTTTAGTCTGATTTAATGTCAGAGAAAAATAATAAGCTGTGTGTCTTATATTATGCACATGTTATATTTTGTGCATGGATAAAACAAATTAGATAACAGTTTACAAAACATATTTTGCCATCTAGCAATTTAATACTAGCTGCCAAACATGTCGTATGATTTTACTTACAAACACATTCATTTATAATAGATACATGTAAGTCTAAGGCTGAGAGTAGATCCGAACAAAGTAGTTCAAGCGCGGAAAGATTCGACTCTTTTTTTTAAACTGAGCCAAATAAAGTGAGTCTCCGAAAAGTTTCAGAATTTCCACTGCGGATTACATCTAGAATAGATGATGGAGGGGGACGCAAAAAAAAAAAAAAAAAAAAAAACAAAAACAAAAAAAAAAACTGCCGAAAACTGACCAATGAGAAAACGCCCTGTTGGCCCAACGCGCATCCCGTCATGCTGTCTGATTGAGCGCTACGTCAGCAGTGAGGCAGCAACATGGCGGTGTGCATTGCTCGAGTGTTCATATTAAGTTTTCTTACAGCTGTTTTATTTCACCGCAGCCTCGCCGACGTTCCCGCAGGAGGCACGGCTTCGGATGAGCCTCCTCACCGTCGCTTTGAGTACAAATACAGCTTTAAAGGACCGCATTTGTCTCAGTCTGACGGCAGTATTCCGTTCTGGATCCACAGTGGAAGTAAGTTTGTTCGTCCAGATGTCAACATCACCAAACAAGCTGATTAGAAGATTATTTTTTTAGGTTGTAACCTGATATTGAGTCTTGGACCATCGAGGAGTGTACCGTGTGCAGCAGGTTCCGCTTGGGTAGTTCAAATGCTTTTCTGTTCAATCTGCAGCAGAACCTGCTTAAATGGATCTCAGCACACAAGTTTCACCTCATGAGTACCAGTTAATTATTATTTGAATTAAAATCTGCTAAATGCAGCTATACTGTTCTGCAGAAATCTGTAACAGTGTTAATGTTTAACTCCTCCTGCTGTTAAACAAATTATTATTGATTCCTAATCTTGCATCTATCTTCTTAGTTGTAAAAACTGACCCTAAGGTTTACAAAGCACAGTCTCCACAAGTGTCTAAACTCCTAACTCCAAGGGTCAAGTCACAGTAAGAAAACAACACAAGCAAGTTTGTCAGCAGAAGTTACACTCTCCAATAATGGATACGATTAAACGATGACTAAAATTTAACGTTTAGATGGCACACTGATGAGGCTTTTCTTGTGAGGTGATTCAGAGGTTTTTATTTAATAAGCTTAGTGTGACTAGGAATAGATGGGACTGAGAAGTGAAGGGGGGGTGAGGGAGGCAAAGACTGGTGTGTATAAGAAAGTTTGATTGTTTTAGGAAGATATGGAGGAGAGAATAAGTCATTAAGGTCTTTCATTTCAAAATCCAGCTACAAACACTCAAACTAAGGGAGCGTGAAAAGTAATTTAAGGACAGGGGTGATGGACAGTGACAGACTCTTGACCTGGAGGGGAACAATGGAAAATTTAGTCGTCAGTATCTAAAAAAAAACTGTAGAATTTGAGGGTAAAGAAAAGCAGGTAAATTTGGATACTTTGATGGGAATGATTATCGTATTTTCTTAGAATATTCCCCATTTGTGTGCCTTGTAGCCCACCACTGCTGATGAGGGGGATTTAAAAATCACATAATCTTCTATCCAGCACTCATTGTTTCCCTTCTTGGTTTCAGATGCTATTCCAAGTGCAGACCAGGTCCGCATTACTCCCTCCCTCAGGAGTCAGAGGGGGTCTGTGTGGACAAAAAACAAAGTCAACTTTGAGAACTGGGAGGCTGAGGTGACCTTTAGGGTATCAGGAAGAGGCAGGATGGGAGCAGATGGTTTGGTAAGCAGGTTTAATGTCTTCAGTGCAGTATACTCCCTGGGTAAACCGTGTGGAAATTTTTCTCCAGGTTGGTAAAGTGGAGGTGTTGCTTAACAATCTGTTAGCTAAACCAATTCTGTCTGGAGCTCCACCCACTTTTTATTATTTGAACTTTGTCAGAATTCTGCCCATTTAAAAGAGTAAAATCCAAAAGCAGAGTTTGATTTAACAGGTGCATGAGTTGATTAAAGTGTAAAAATGTGCAATTATCTCAAATCAGAGAGCAGTAAAATCATAGGGATTGCATGATATGAACTAGGTTACACAAGATGGACAAAGGCTTACTTTTTGGAATTCATGGAAAAGATTCATGGTCACTTTTTCCACATGGTCAGCAAAATGCGATGCTGCAGGCCGATTTGTCTTCCAAAGACCCGGGGAAGCTCATTAAACTGCTTTGCATCATGAACTATTCTAAATACCAATTAAGCTTAAATAAAAATGAGCTCTTCCATTAAACTTTGAAAGGGATTATCGTTAAATCATTTTGTCTGAAAAGCAATCACAGTCATTTTGCCACATCAATATAGAAAGCTTCCATAGAAAGCTCAGTCTTCAGGACTTTCTAGCCCTGAAGGACCAAATAAAGCCCCCATGAGTCTGATCTAAAAATGACACAACTCAATACTGAACTCAAATTTGATCTTATTTCATTGCTCTTCTTTAGTTGCGCTTGGAGCGAAAAATGACTCCAATTAAAAAGCAGTTCAAACTTTTATCATCCATGATGTTTCAGTGACATCTGACTTCCAGTTAAGGTATAAAAATGGTGGGATACCTTATTGCTTATAAAAAGACCATCTGAATCATTGAGCCATCCAAGATTTTCTAGGTAAGGCAATTTCAACTATTCACATGTTCTCCTCTGATCATATTTGTTTACTCGTCTCTCAGACTCCTCGGGGTGTTTGTGACTCTGCCCAGAAGTAGTTTGTGGTAAACTTGTGATGCTGGTTTTCAAAGGTGTGTCTCCACTTTAGAAGCAAAGCAAGTATTTAGTTAAATTATCATGCAACACAAGATGAGTACAAGTGATGAACCTTTTCTCCTCAATAGTACCTTTATTTTCACTCAGAGATGTACAGAGATTGACCTTTGCTTTTTCCTGTATCCTTTCCTTCCCCCTGTTTTTGAAGGATAAACATGCTAAATATTGTGGCTAAAAAAATAAAGGTCAAAGTAGCTGCACCTTATATGTGGATTCGCACAATTCAGAGATGTAGCATATTTCTCATCTTCAGCTTTTATGTTGCAGCCTTATTTCAATATTGGTTAAAATAACCCATTTCCCTTTAAACCAGCACACACAACACCTGCAAAATGTTGAAAATTTGTCACCACATGCACAAAGATATTTAAAGCCCTAGCCATGAAGCTTAAAATGGAGCACAGGTTGGTTCTGTTTACACTGATCTGATTGAACCCGAAACACACTATTAGTAAGATACTCTACATGATCTCATTTCTTCAGTACACATAAGCCTAGAATAGCAGGGGCTGCAATGGAGCACTAAACTCACAAGATGCAGTATTAACACAAAAGTATGAACCAGAACTCCAGGGACCAAGCAAAACGGCAATATTTAACACAAAATGGCACCTGCTCCTTGAACAAGCTCGAACGAGAGTTTTAGTTTAGTGATTGGAGATGGTGTAATGCTTACTATGCCATTTCAAAATTTTATTTCTTTTCTTTTTTTTTATGTAATATTTTTTTCAAAAAGCAGATGTTTTACTTTGCCAACATGCCTCACTATCTGCCTGACTCGACATTCCTTTCGAATTGCTGTGTAGGTCCAAACAAAATAGACCCTTGGTCCAGCTTGTTTGGGCCATCAGAGGTGCAGTCAGAGAAACCCTAACCAGTCTGGAACCGGGTCATGGGGGCAGCATCTCAGCAGACTCTCTCAACACATACCTCCTCCAGCTCTGCTGGGGGGAGCCAGAGTTGCTTCCAGGCCAGCTCAAAGATGTAGTCCCTCCAGCGTCTCCTGGGCCTCCTCCTGGTGGTACGTGGAACCACCACCCTGGTCTACCAATCCAGGGACACTGTCCTGACCTCCACACCATGCGGAAGAGGCGTGCCAGCCATGACAGCTTGACAACATCCAGAGCTCTAAGGTACTCGGGGTGGTCCCATCCACCCCCGAGGCTCTGCCACCATGTCGTTTTTTGGCTACCTTGGTAACTTCGGCCTGGGTGATGAACAAATCCTGCCCCAAACACCTCGTCTCTTCTCCCACTACAGAAGGCGTGTCAGATCCTCAAAGTAGTCCTTCCACCTTCCACCGTCCAACGATGTCCTCTTTCAAGATCTCTTCACCCCCTTTGAAAACAGTGTTAGCGAAGCACTGCTCCCCCCTCTGGAATAGAATCACTTTGAGGCTGACCGATAGTCTTTCTCCATGGCCTCTCCAAACTCCTCCCAGGCCCGAGTTTTTACCTCGGCAACAACACGCGACACCCGCTTCAGGAGTCCCACAAGCCAACCAGGCACAATAATACTCCTCCCTCAGCTTGACGGCATCCCTTACTGCCGATGTCCACCACAACAGGCACCGCAGACCTTACAGTTACAGGCAGCCAAACATGGCCGACTCAGACTCCAGGAAATAATACATTTTACTTTATTCCTGTAGTTGGACTAATGTTATGTGGATCCAAGTTTGCTTTTAACTTTAGAAAGATATTAGTACTTTGTAACAATTTTTTTTTTTTTTTTTGGTTTATTTTCATCACGTTGTACTATTCACTAATATCTTGCAGCCGTAGATTGGAAAGTATTTGTGCAGCCATACATTTCCCTGTAAAAAAAAATAAATAAATAAAACAAACAAAAAAGCCCTCACTGTTAAAAGTCAAAGGATTTAAGATTTTCAAGAAAGAATCGACTCAAGGCAAAAATCTGGAGAAGTGTACAGAAAACGCTCTCCTGTTTTTAGGGTCCGAATGAGCGAATTGGCCTCCATCATTCGTTTTTCACAAACCAAACCCCTTCTAGAACTATCCAAGCATCTAAACTGTGCAATCAGAGTAGAAGGGCTTTAGTCAGAGAGGTGGCCCAGAACACAATGGTCTCTCTGTGAGACTGCTCATCTGTTGAGCGAAGAGAACCTTCCGAAAGGACGACCATTTCTGCAGCATTCCATTGATCAGACCTGTGTGTTAGAGCAACCAGACAGAAGCCACCCACTGCAAAACCATGAGGTATAAAAATCTCTAGTGTGATGAGACAGGGGTTAATCACTTTGTCATGAATTCCTGATATTATATTAAGAGAAACACAGGTAATGTAGCGAATACCAAACACTAAAGCATAGCGGTGGCTCTATCATGCTGTGGTTTTTTTTCCCTCATATGACATATAATATATGGATTCTGGATATGAAGAAATATACCCTTTTAAATATTTAGCTTTTTTTGTTGTTATAATAAGCTCTGTTCAGTTTATAATGTGACCATTAAAGAAAATGTAAAGAAGGTCAAATCAGTCTAAGCATAGATCAGCAACTTTACTTTCTCTTAAAAATAAGCAGGCTTATCTACTGAAAAGAAATTATATTTTAGTTTAAGTTTTACAGCAAGGAAAAGTGTCAAACTTTTATAAGAAGTCAATAGCATCATTGTTTTGGATTTAAGATTTCAAGTGGCTGTAAGATGAAGATGAAACTTGGGGGGAAAAAAAACATAAAAGGATTTATATTTGCAAACAACAAATTTCTGTCTGTTATGGAAATCATATGCAAATATAATGTGAAAACAAAAACTCTCAAAAAGGGAGAGCTAGCATTATTTACCTTTTTATATTTAGATATATGTTTCCTTTATTCTATCTGGAACGTATTTTTAAGCTTTTCTTTAAGTTGAACAATATTAAATCAACCTCTTCTATGTTTTTCTTCCAACAGGCGGTGTGGTTCACTAGCGAGCAGGGCCTTGACGGCCCCGTCTACGGTGCTGCTGACAAGTGGAACGGAGTCGGAGTCTTCTTTGACTCCTTTGACAACGATGGAAAGGTTTGTGTCATCCTCATTTTTCAATGAAATTCAGGGAAATAACCTGAGGGAGAGTTGTTTCTCGATGAAACTTTTTTGTTGTTAAAAATATAATCCTTATCTTTTAGTTTTAAGAAAATGTCAAACTGGTTCAAAAAAGTTGTTTGTTTTAGTTTAATATTTACTGTTATTCATAGTGAGCAGGTAGAGGTTTTATGACATAAATAAGATTACCTACAAATAAAGCCACCTCTGCTCCTCAGAAAACAAAAGGATTAACCCGTTTTCTCAATTTGTGCTTCACCATCCTAGAAAAATAACCCGGCCATACTGGTCGTCGGAAACAATGGCAACCTTGTTTATGACCACCAAAAGTAAGTAAACATTTCTCGTTTTCCTCTGGTGACATCACCAACTCACATTTCAGCAACTTAAAGAAGATTAGAAAATATGATTACATTTGCTTGGAAAGTAAATAATCCTTTATCTTTTCTAATCTCCCTTGGGCAAGTGAAAGCTTTAAATCACTTTTTCTGTGCCATTCCAGTTAGTCTTAGAGCCCACTGTGTTTACAAAAATATTAATGTTAGTCAATTATCTCGTGAACTTTGTATTGGACGTTCTTTTTCTCATTACTGAATGTCTAGTGATGTTGTGTTTGCTTTTAGATTATTTGTCTGAACTTTGTGTTTTCATTCAGCGACGGCACAACGCAGGCCCTTGGAACGTGTTTAAGAGATTTCCGCAACAAACCATATCCGATCAGAGCCAAAATAACATACTACAGAAAGACGCTGACGGTAGGAGAAAGCTCCGAAAAACACACGCAAAGGAACACCGAATGTTTTTCAAGCAAACCGCTCGATATGTTTGGTATTTCTCCTTAGGTTCTCATCAACAATGGATTCACTCCCGACAAAGAGGACTACGAGTTCTGCACAAAAGTGGAAAACATGATCATTCCAACTGAAGGCTTCTTTGGCATTTCAGCTGCCACTGGAGGTTTAGCAGGTACTGCTCTACGAATGAATGAATGAATGAATGAATGAATGGCTTTACTGCCATTGATAGCAAGTTACCAAGAACTTAAGAGTGGTGCGTCTCATGTTCACCTGCAGCTGCATCCACAGTATGCACATGCAATGGTTACTATGATTCATTTTTAGAGAAACTCCCTCACTTATATTTTCATGTGTTTTTTTTTTTTTTTTTTTTGTTTTTTTTTTTGTTTTTTTTTTTTTCCTTAAATGCTCAGAAATAGTATGGATTTATTTTATCTGTTTTTTTTGTTTTGCTAATTGGTTTAAAAATGACATTATGATGGTGACCAACATGTTCATGAACTTTGTTGTTTCTTAGTTTTAGATTCAGTCTGTATCAGACTTGCCTGTGTGATTTTTAGCTAATGTATTTTTCTTGCTCCATCAGACGACCACGATGTTTTGTCGTTCTTGTTGTTCAGACTCACAGAGCCGGGCCAGCAACCGGTAATCCTGCGGTTTTTATTGGTCCTCGGTTTTTATTTGCTCTACTATTAATGTACACCTCAGTCACCTCCGCTGTTTTGTTTTTGTCTGTTTTTTTTTTTGTTTTTGTTTTGCATTCATTGAAGCCTTCGGTTGATTCCGAGATTCCTAAAGAAGAAAAAGACAAGTACCAGGAGGAATTTCAGAATTTCCAGCAAGAGCTTGATAAAAAGAAAGAGGAGTTTCAAAAGGAGCATCCAAATGTTCAAGGGGAACCAAGTAGGTTTTATACTTTTTTTTTTTTACTAAATTTCCCTTCGGGGATCAATAAAGTGTATTTCAATTGAATTATTATGCTATCTTAAATGTATAGATCAAATATAACGATATAAAGATTGGAAGACACTTTAAGTTTCCACTTTAATTGGTTGTTTGTTTGGGGTTTCAGTTGATGACTTTTATGAAAGTGTGAATGATCGAGAGATCCGCCAGGTGTTTGAGGGCCAGAACCGGATCCATCTGGAGATCAAGCAGATCAACCGACAGCTCGCTATGATACTGGATGAGCAACGTCGATACGTTTCAGTTATCACAGAGGAGATTTCCAAAAAGGGGCCGAGTACCGGGTCAGGACAGGTAAGCAAAGAAGCACAAATGTTTTAGATATGGCATAAATTACAAAGCAAACTGACATAAACTTATCTGGAGAGGTTCTCCACATTATATTTATATGCTTCACTTACAAGTCTGTAATCACCTTCTCAGTAAAGAAACGTTAACTGCTGGTGTGTTTAAAATAATTGCTTTAATTTCACCAGTATGTTAGTTTGATAGGAAGTTTATTAGTGTTTTGGAACGCCTTGGCTAAATAGAGACTAGTTCTTCCATCCTTAATGGTTTGGACCTGATCACAAAATCATTAAAATATCAGTGGAAACATGCAGAAAGCTGTTTTAACAAAGGTTTCGATTGCTGTGATGGCGGTAAAGATTGTATCACTGATTATTCAGAAGATTATAATTTTCAACTTGTGCTTTTTCTTCAAACGTTAATAAAATAAGAGAAAGGATTTATATTTTTTTAAACTATCTTACTTTCTATCAGAATCAAACTTCTTTACTCTATGAACATTATTTTAAAAGCTGAATCTGTCAGGTATGTATAATTCAGGGATCCACTGTATCAGAAAGAAGGTAAACGCCATAAAGGCTGGTCGACTGTTTTGTCAAACACTAACATAGAAGTTATTTATCCATCAGGAACATAATCTGTTTCCCTCTCAGGCTGATTCTTCGAGTCAACAGCTGACTTCTGTTATATCTACGCAGCAGGAGCTTCTTAGAAACCTCAATGAACTGAGGTGAGTACAAGAACTGCATGGTGTGTCCTTAAAAACTAGTTGTTTTTCCAACAAACATCAAGAGATCTCCATGATACCAGAGAAAAACAATCCTGATACACAAATCTCCTAAATCATATTTAATCTCAGGATGGCTATAAAGTCACAGGTGCTGCTCAGCCTGATAATCCAGCTGCTGTAACGGCTTCCTTTTCAGAAAGCCCTCCACCTAATGAAACTGTTTGTCTCTGTGCACATGCCTGCCACTTTCAGATTTAGGATAATCATCACACTCTCTCCCAGTTAAGCTCATTTCTTTTTTGTAACTTGCTGACGCAACAGAAGGCATCCTACAAACAAGTGACGTTACTTCAGTGCTGATGTGTGTGTTGGAAAATTTGCATTTTATAATGGTGACAGATTAAATTAAGATATATGTATCTATATATATATATATATATATATATATATATTTATTATAGTGAGTAAAAAGATATAAGGTTGTTTCCAAACTATATATTCTTTTATAATAGAATTACATGTGGGTCTAATCAAATTAATTCAGTTTTCTCTGCATGAACATGCTAATATTTCCCCTTTATTTATTGCAATGCCTTTTATTGAACTCCTCCAAAGTGACATTCTATACGCTTTACTGAAAGTATCTTAAAATAGTCTTTTTATTTGACCCTTTACAGCTAAAACATAATTTGATGAGCAGACTGACACCTCAATAGTTCAGCGCCGATGCACCTATTTTCCTTAATGTACTTCAGGTCAGAAGTTTTCGTGCTGTTCAGTGGATGTAACGTCAAGCACGTCCATGTGAAATGTGTCTGACTTGGTAAACAATCGAAGCGTTATATTCAAGTTCTCCCTGTGCATTTAATTTAGACACATTGAACAATGACATTAAACAAACAAAATGATAATAAGAATTTCAAGAAGGTATTCCTCTTGTTCTCTTTGTCTTCAACTGACTCCTTGATGAAGAGTGAAAGCAGCCCTCCTCTGAGAAATAAAATGGTTTGATGTAATTTTGAAATATTACTGATCAAGACAGAAAAAAAAATGAGAGTAAATAATGTTAAGAAGATGTATGATTGGAAACTTTAGCTGAAAACTGCGATTAAGCAAATCTACATGGTTTATTCCTGACCACCATCAGACCCAAGACTCTTGATGGCCTCATAGAAAACCAACATTATTTTAAATTCTCTCGTTTTGACAAACCAGGAGCCAGTAGGGAGATTGATTTGAGTGCTAAACATGATTCTGTTTCCCAGTGTTGTTGAGGACTCTCTGTAGTGATATTTTAGATAAGCTGCAACTGCCCGATTGAATTTTTCCCCCTTTCATAGCTGTAAAGACACTTTTGTGACAAATTTAATCTATCAAGTTTAAAAACAGTAGAGTTATCCATGATGGCATCTAGTTTCTTTTATGCTTTGAGGTCTTAGTTTAGCTGAGTGCTGGATCCTAACTGTAATTAGTGATATGTAGTCGTAATCTCCTTTTATTATTTAACCTTGCAATGTTTCCCATTGTTAAAAAAAAATGAAACGATACATTATTTGATCCTAAGATATAATGCAGCTTAAGGGGTGTTACCATTCCGCCTATCACAGCAAAATCTCAAAAAGATGGGATGATTTTGGTACTTACAGTAACTAAAGTTGATTGAATGTACACAAAGTCATTGTAGTTGTCAAGAGCCTATGATGCTGGGATTTTGTTCCAGTGGTCATGAAGAAGATTAAAAATAGATATACTACTTCATAAACCGTCTCAATCCCTGTTTTAGATCAGTGCACTGTTTTTTCTCATCTGAACAGATTAATAGAAAATGAGTTGCTTTGATAATGTTGGGACGTGTTCCCTGAATGTATCAGTCTAGAGCCGTGATAGCCGAGCAATTTAGCTGTTCATTTCATTTAGAAATTATATTATTTGTGTAAATTAAGACGGGTAAAAAAAGTGTCTGGTTTGTATATTTTGGCTTGAATAGTATTTTTTAGTATATATTCTGTATAAATTGAATCAAGCTATTTAGAGTTCCTTTGGTGTTTTTATTTTTTCCAGTGTGTTGGTATAAAAAATGTTTAATTGGCATTGCAATAGATTTCAGTGAGTTATTTTCATTGCCTGTTGTTGAATCCAGTCGTCTTCTATCATTTTTCATGGTGTTCTTTTTTTTTCCCCCCAAAATTTGTAATTAATTATTATTTTATATATGGAAAAAAAATAGTTACATATTGTTGCTGCTAATTTAATAAAACTTGTATAAAAACAAAAAACCCTTTTGCATTTTCTGTAAAATTTCAATCTACACAATCAGTCTAGATTTTTTTCTTTAATTTGTTTTTGCAACTACTATAAAATACTACTTTTTTAAAATTTACTTTAATAAAAATTTTGTGTTAAATTTCATCAGATAATATATTTTAATTTAGCACGAGACGTGTTAAATATGTTGACGCATTATGTTCTTACAGTTACTTTTAAAATGGCATATAAGAACTATAGAGGATTTATATTATCTGTAGAGGCAAAGCTTACACACAACTTGACTCCATTTAATTATGCTTCAAATCTAACCAAACAGGCTTTTTATGCAAAATATAAATATTGAATAGACAAGACTGCAAAAATTAAAACAGTAAATAGGTTCAGACACTGGCAAAAGGCTGTTGTTGGCCCCCCTCTAATGTGCTAATATGAGCGACTGATCTGTATGACTTTGTAGATTAAGAACTCCCTTTATCCTACTTTGCTATTTAAACACAGTTTATGATCAGGCTTCATCTCTAAACATACAAAGAAGGCTTTCTGCTCATAAATGGGTCAGTGGCAGGAGATGAAGATTATATCTAGGGTTTAAAAAATGCTCACTTTCTTAAGTGTTTTTTTTCCTCCATCTATGGTGACACAAATTAGATTTTGTTTATATGTCATCCCTGTCTCAGACCTTAGCCATGTGGCTCAGCAAGAAAAGGCCACATCTTAGCACCATTTTTGTCCTTATCAGATTAGTGGTCTTTAAATACATCTGTCATACACAAGCAAAACATGGTTTCTCCTCAAATTGATTTTGTCGTAGCAATCCTCCCCCAGGCCTTCTTACTTGCAGCACTGGAAATTCGGTTGATTTGTAAGCACACTTTTTTCCTTCATAATCGCCTTAGACGTGTTTTAAGATGATAAGGGAAACTTATTGCTTTCTCCATGTTAGTAATCAAGTTTAAGAAATGACAATTTGCCCCGAAATGTGATCCAGGCTTAGATTTTTCTCTAAGAATGCTGTACTCTATTTAAACTTGATATACGGCGGAAATTGAATGTGAAAGTGCAGATTTACAACTTCTTTTCCTATCAGTGAGGAATTACGGCAGTAGGTATTTATAATTATTGTTGTTTTATGTCCTTTATGGATGATAAGAAAATTGTTAGGGATCATCTTATAACAGAGTAAAGAGAGTGTGACACACTCAAATAGATTAATAATATAATTAATGGAGTTTGGTTTGCAAAATATCTAGGAAGATGACAAGTGTCAGGGTTACATTTCTCCGGGTAATAAATGTTGAAGATTTGTGATATTTTTAATGTATTGGTTACAGGAAACGGTAAATGCAAGCTACAATGTCTTCTGTCAACCACCCTTTTTCTTTCCAATGTTTATATCTTCTGGAAGTATAACTGGACGGCCTGGTGGACTAGATGTTAAAATGTTATTTTCAACAGAGATGGGATCCAGCTTTCAGTATTAGAAGTCAAGCTATAAAGCTGCACAATAAATTGCAAATGTAACATTATTGTAGTATCTATACTTCTAATACCTGCCTGAACTACAACACAGATCATTCAGACTCTCTATGCTTGTATTATATTTTGATATTTGTTTTTCATGCAGCAGAGGAGATAAAATATTAAATTATGGAAGAACTCCGTTGTTTTCATTTAGAAAAGCAGACTCTGGCTATATTAAAGTATTTATTTTTCAATATAATCTTGCTTGGTTGAAATCTTAAATATTTTTTTTTTCTAGCAGTGGAATAGACCGCCCTTTATTCTGGATCTATATTTGCTATTAATCTTAAACAGATCAAACTTTTTCATTGTTGGTTTCTGCTGCTTTCCCTAATATTTCCCCTAATATTATGCAGTATTTCTATTCTTCATTTGTATTTCTCTGTCAAAGTTGAATTTAGGTCAGAAAAATGTTTTTTTTAAGTCTTTTTCCACTTAATAACATTAATACAGTCTCATTTTTTAATTTGATTTCAGTTTCCCTGAAAGGCAGGATCGTATGGATCTATTCAACCCACTTTGTTTTATATCTTAAAGAATTGAGTCTACCTCCTAAATTATTTGGTAACGTTATCGTTTAAATTCCTAAACCTAAAAACAATTTAAGATGAATTAAAAAATAAAGTAAGTCTATATACATTAAACACAAACATATTAAATTATAGATCATTTCTAAATTATTTTTCTTTTTAAGTTTTTTTTGCTTTGTAAAATCTCCATTTTAACTTGGTGTTCAGTATCATGGCTCGTCTCTTACACATTTGAAATAATCCAGATACTTTCTGCTCTGTTTCTTAACCCTCTGTGCTTGTAATCTGTTGTAAGAACATGTTTTATAAAGGATTAATTTGACAATCATGACCTCTTTTATCAGATGGTAATTTTCTCTTACTTGAACTTTCAGAATATGTATGAAGGAGTGAATGGGGATTAAAGGATTAATTTTGGACCATTTCTTTTTGCTGGAATTAACCCCACAGCATATTTAGGTTTCACCAAGTTCCCAATCATGGCTTTGCTTGGCCTTTTTCAGTCCTTCGGGAGTCATTTAGACTGTTTAACCTAACAGTTCAGCATCTGTATAAAAAGTGCTCGCCTTTTTTTGTGTCTGCAGAAACTCCTTCCACGAGTCTCTGAAGCAGATAGGCTCAGTCCAGCACCAGGGTAACGCGGGCGGTGTGGGGGCGTACGAAACCATTCAGCACTTCAACGACATTAAGGAGAATCTTCACACGGTGAAAAGGGACGTGGAGCACTTGGTGCAACGTAATGTTCAGGTACTTTTAAAAGCATCCCAATGTTGCTTATTAACACGATCCTAATTATACTCCTCTGGATTACAGACTAAAATCAGTTTCCACTAATCATTCACTTTTTTCTGTGCAGAATCCTGCTGATAAAGTTATAAAATGCCCTGAGATGCCTCCCATGCCTTCCTGCTTATCAACTGTTCATTTTGCAATATTTGTTGTCATCCAGACGGTCTTATTCTTCTGCTACATCATGTACAAGTAAGTAAATCTAGTATTGATATCTTTAACACTTCCTGTGCCTATAAAACCCTTCTAATTGTTTCTGTTATCATTACAGAAGTCAACAGGAAGCGGCAGCTAAGAAGTTCTTTTGATGACGTTGGTTTATAGAACAACCGTGTGCATGAGGGAACGTCTGTTTTTGTTCAATCATTTTCAGATTGTAAATTATTGTATCTGAAAAAAATGTTTTTGTGGAAATAGGCTTTTTTTTTATATAATTGCTAGAACATTTTTAATTAAGTCAAACTATTGTGTGTGAGAGATGGTGAGACTTTGTGTCATGTTCCTTACAGTATTTCTGTTCAGTCAGACTTTGGTGTTGTTTTCTCCAATGTGGGATCTGCCTTGGACTTTGCCATTAAAATCAAACCAACAGTAAAACAAGAGAAGAGAAAAATCCTTGTCTAAAAAATTGTACAATTTGTTTATTTTCTTATAAAATGCTACAGACTCTCAGTGACCAATACATGATCTGCTTCAGTTTTTCCCGTCTGGTTAAACTTCCAGAATCTGATGTCATCTACCTGAACACTTTACATAAACAGTTAACAACAATCGCTGTGTCTCTCCTTTATTGTCTTGTTTTATGCAAGACAATTTGAACTTGGAAAAACCTAGACTGAATAACTGTTAATGGTGTTATGATTTCTTCACTCAGGGAATGATCCTGAGGTATTAATAAGAGGCCATTGGAGGCCGGCCCAGAACAGGGCTGGGTGAAAAGCTTTCTCAATAAGATTACGTGCTATAGTTTGCCTACACGTTTTACCTGAAAATGCATAGATCTACCTTTGGATTATTAAATATCTTAAACATTAGTACTATACCACCTTATCTATTTCTTTTCTTATGTCATTTGAAGGTCACCTCCAAGTTAAACTGGCTTAGAATGTGTTACTTTCATAGTAGGGTCATTACTCCCCCTAAACAAGTAATTCATAATTAAGAAAAAAACATTTAATTATGCACATTTTTACCATTAACTTAAGATCATACAACAATCTGAAAATGAAAGTTATGTTGAAGCTATTGGTTTGCTTTAAATCCATAATATTGTCATTTAATGTGTACTTTACATTGGGATGTGGCTGCCCCGGCCTCAAAACGTCTTGAGTCTTTTTTTCTATTTATTTTGTTTTCTATTGAGTTATTTGAAAGTTAAATGTAAAAAGTAAATGATTTTTTTCTTTATCCTGAAAATGTATGGGTCTTTTTAAAAAAAAAAAAAAAAAAAAAACTTTTTCCCCCGTTATTTTTTTTTTTATTTGTTGTTTCCAAAACATTGTAGCATTTAGTCCATAGTTTAAGACTAATTTATGACCAACCCTCAAATTATGTTTATAAGTAATTATTATTCCTTTGTCCCTCCCATGTTTTGTCCCCGTACTTACCCTCCTTCACCTATCAGCAGGATCCCTGCTGCATCTTTTTCAAACCCTGTTTTCTACAGGTAGAACAAATTCTTCTGTGCAACTTCTAAGACTATAATCCCTTATCATCTATTGGGAAATTTCCTGTGATTCAATCAACAACTACACTGATTCAATTTCAAGAGAATAATTTCTAAAATATGATCTAATCTGTTTGGAAAAGATCCACAGCTGCATGGTAGAATGTGAGGAGGGGTGACTCCTCCCCATTTCACACCTTCAGCCAGTCACGTTCCTTTTAAAACAATGGCACCATGAAGGAAGGCTTCATGGAGATAAACAAGAATACAGTATAATCCTGCTCCTCTCTCCACTGGGCTTGATCTCGGCAGTGTAAACTGCACACGGCCGCTCTGTACTTCACTAATATGATTAAGCAGCAGTGGGTGGGAGCAATGCAGTCTGTGTATTCAGCTGAAACTAACTAACTAACCATGTATTCTTAAGGCCTATGAGTTTTTTGCTACTGTTTTGTCTAAAAGGTGTTTAAAATGTATAAAAAAATCTTTTTGAAAAACATCCTGAATGGTCTGTTTGATTTAAAAATAGATAAAAAGCAGGCCATCTGCCTCTTAGCATGGTGAAGCAGAAAGGATTAAATCCAGATTATGGCAGTGTGTGTGTTTGTGTGCGTGTGTATGTGTCTGTTGTTTGTCTTCAGTGTGTCCTTGACTCTGTAGACAAGCAGGAGGTTAGCTAGAGAGCTACCACTAGATTGGAAAGCTACAGGAAGCGAAAGCGAAGCCCAAGGAGAAATTTTTACTTTTTCATCCCAAGAAATTATAGCAGTGTTTGGAGGGTGAACACCTGAAGAACTCAAGATGGCTTTTTTGATCAAGAGCATGATTGGGAACCCACTGTCAGGGATAGGTCTTGGTGGTGGCGGTGACAAAGAGGAGGAGGCCGCCCCGTCAGATCCTGCAAAAGCGGCTGGGATGACTCGCGAGGAGTATGAAGAGTACCAAAAACAGTTGGTAGAGGAGAAGTAAGTAGACACATGAACCAAACTGCATTTTGGCTTGTTGCCATTGGCCCTATGGAAATACAAAATGGCTGCAGAGAATAAAACCTGACCTTGACGTATGATTTTTATTACATTCTCTCACTCTTTCATTTCCCATCATTGTCAAGAATTCAAGTCTATTTTTAAAACCAAATCAACACTGCATGTCCCAGCTTTAATGTTTATTCTGTTTTACACACATTAAAAAATGCAGAATTTTTAAAACATGCATCTATTTCTGAAGGTCACAAAAGGAAATAAAAGTAATGTTTATTTTTTCATGAATGTATTCTGCACACCTTAATCCAGCTTAATGTTAAATGGAAGCATCATCTGTAATTTCCTCATTTTAATTAACCTAATAAAAACAATCAGTTGAAAAAACAAGAAAAGTAAATCATTTATATTATTTGGTATAATCTTCCCTTTTGAGTCGTACTAGATGATACTTTGTTTAACATTATCTTAGCTTTTAGACACATGTTTAATCTTAAGGTTGCTATGTCTAGTTTAATTCTTAAAGGCTGCAAATTTTAAAGGATTAATAATGAATATTTCACTAAAGCTGCTTTAGTTACATATTAATAAACAGCATATTTCTTTTGCACATTAAACAGAATGTTCCTGTGTGCTAAAAATAGATATGCTAAACACGTAGGTAATCATTGATATGTATAATTCTGAAGTAATTAATATTTAATTTAATTATTATTTAACATGACAGTGTCACACTGGCTCTAATAGTAATAATAATCATTTCATGGAACAAAGTGTGCAGCAAAAGCACAGACTCCTGTTTGTATTACATAACCACATTAATCTACCTTCTGTGATAACATGTTGGTGTACATTTAGCTCTTAAAAGATAAACGGAAATGATGAATTTCAGAAAAAAAGTAACCCATTTAGGATTAAATTTTATAAGTAATACAAAAAAAAATCAGACATCTGAAAACCTTTACTACTCTACTTTTACAGAGGAGCATATCTGGGAGTAAAATGTTTTAAATGACTTTGGAAACTCAAGACACTGTGTACCTGTTTGAGGTCCTGTTGGCCTGTTTTGCTCAACGTTTGATTGTTTTTGGAGTTTTTCAATCTTTTTTAAGAGAAGTTGCACTGAGAATTTTAAAGAAAATACAGGAATATTCAGATACTATTTAGAAAAAAATTTTGAGGCCAAATCTTAAAAGATTAAAAAAAAGAAGTTTAAAACAGGTCTCAGCTGCTCTTGTAGACACATTGTTTGATATGCTTGATTAAATTTTGAATATGTAAAAAACCTTTAAGTTCATCTCCATAGGGTTAAAGTAAACCTGCAAGGAAGCACTGGCATAAACCTTCCTTTCGGGTATCTGATCGTTGTATAAAACAACTGGTGAATATTCTACGATTTTGCAGGGAAATACTAAAAAGTACACTTTGCTTACCTTTCAATATAAAAGGTTTTACATGAAATCCTACTGCTAAAATGTGTGTTATCGTTTTAACAGGTACATCACAAACTTACACAAAAGCCAAGAAAAAGCTAGTGTGGATGGTGTTTTTGTGACTAAGAGTGAAAGAGACTGAACTAGTGATATTGTTTGTTTTTTTTCCAACCAGGATGGAGAGAGATGCAGATTTCTTACACAAAAAGGCAGAGCGTGCAACTCTAAGAGTGTGTCTCAGAGAAAAATACAGACTGCCGAAGGTAAACACCCTTGAACATAATATATTATATCCTGACTAGAAATAAGCTTTACATAAGAATTTACTATTGCTATTTTATCTTTTCTTACAAGTTATTAAGATTTTTGTGTTTTTCCTTTAATATTTGGAGGTGGTTTGGTGTAGATGCCGGATAATATGACTGTAAAAACCTTAATAAGTGTTTTCTCTAACCTCCAATGAAAGCTTCCAGCATGGTAGATCTCAAGTATGTCATGATAGAGACAAAGACAGAAAAGGGAAGACAAGGCTACTTATTCATTGGTCTTATATCACTAGTCGAAGTAATCTGTTTCATAATACATCTTACTTCACCAAAGTGAAAAAAAAATTTAAAAGAAAAAGGTCCCAAAAATGTTTTGAACTGGTAACTGATGTAAAGTTTAGCTGGGTTTATTGTCATTCCCAGATCAAACTTATGACCTAATAAGAACCCATATATATTGTCACTGCACTTCTGAAATGCAAAGTTTGCTTTAAAACTCATGCTTGGTTGTTTGTACCTAAGATTTCTCCATCTTAGTTTGTTAATATATCCCTAGTATCACTGATAGTTAGAGAAACATGCTGCTTTACAACCACATCATGGTCAGACTCCAGGAGAATTTTGAAACCCATTCACAAACAAACCTTTGACATCAATTTAATGAGCTGTGAGATAAAGGATGCAGGGGGAAAATCTACCCATAAAGAAAACTGTATGCATTGTAAAACACGGATTAGATTTTTTGAGAAATCTGTGTAATTATGCGTGAGCTGGTATGTCCTTGAATAAAAGGAATCGTCAGAAAAACGTAAACATGCAAATTTTAACTGCTTGTCCATTTGAATGCTGCATATCTAGTCTAGAATACTGATTGTTAGTTAATTTATTGTTTTTGATAAATAGCCTTAAGTAGAAATTTAGAATAAACACCTATTATATTTAGTACTAGTTTACTGATAGACAATAAATAATTGCTGTTTCCCTTTTTATAAAGTAATGCAGGTATAATTGGCCTATGTAAGTGGATCACCTAGTCAAGCTATCTGTTCAAGTAGCAAACCAGCAGTAGGTTTAAAGACAGACTAAGCGTTGGAAATCATATGAATGGTGTTTTTAGCAGGTCCCTCATAAGGTCGGGTTAAAAAACTGACTGCAAATACATGTGTCAGCAACATTGGGATTCCCTTGTGTCCCCTTTTTCTCAGCATGTGTTCGCCACGGGCCTTTTAGACATATTGGTTAGCAAAAATAGCTCTGTATTTATTCTATACTTTCAAATATTAAAATCTGCCTGTCTTGTAAGTTAAAGAAAAGTTCAGGAGCCTTTATTCAACCTGGTGTGCTCAACAGCAGGTAAAAGAGGGAGACGAGTTCAACCACTTAGTCTCTTTCTATAGTATCGTATTAAAAATACTTTAATATGGGGACATTATAACAGAAATGTTATCAAGCTTTTAAACCAGGATAAAATCAAAGTTATTTTAAAGATGGAAGAGACTGTAAGGTAAAAAAAAAAGTGAAAAAGCAATAGTAAGGGAACCCAGGACAGAAGAAAAATGAATCATAACAAGCAATAGTGTAGGACCATTTAAAACATCTTTTAATTACATCAAATATTAAAAATCCACATTGAAGAATGGAGGCTGTATCTGACAGAATGTTTGAATTAAAAGATAAAAAAAAAAAATCAATTCATCTTCATCTTCAAGCTCTGGATCATTGGCCAGGTTTTACCTGAGGTCACCTCTGTATGACTGCAGCGCTTGGCAACAGCAGTCTGTTAAACAGCAGATTACTAAGGAAGGCTTGTTGCACCTTTAGTCTTAGAAAGCCAAATGCCATGGAGCAGGTGTTCCAAGCTTATTAGGGTGAACCTCGGCAGAGAGACGTTGCTTTAACAAACTGAAGCATTTACTTTAGTGGATCTAAACTGAGAAATCAGTAGATTTCAGAGGAGCGTCGGAAGAGCATTAAACCATAATGGAGGGAGAGAAAAAGGTATGTAGAGATTTAATCTAAACTGTTAAGATAAGGAGTTTTCACATGAATGACATTGAGGCCATTGTGATGACACATCACATTTATACTGAGAGGCTTTATCTATTTTGTTTACTTTTCAAGTACTTGGTAGATTTTGAGTAATTGATTCATTTGAAAAGTCATTCTGCATAACAGTAAATACTTGAAATGATAGAAACTGAACAATTATAACTTAGGGTTGTTTACACTGAATTACCGTACATTTACAGCCCCTTTGAATCTAAAAAAATAACATTTTTGGTTTTAAAAAGTAGCAAATCAGAACATTAGCTGGGTATAAGAAAATAAGAAAAATGTTCAATTTTCTCCATTAGTTAAGATTTTTAGTGATTAAATGTCATATGGTAATATTCTTGACATTAAACGGATCAAATGTGGTTTTTCAGTAGAAACAGGAAGCTGAAAGTCGTAAGTCACACAACTTTACAGAGGTTATCTTTAGGCTGCCTGGTAAGAAAAGCTAATTCAGGTCTGATAATCCCACAGATTGAACTTTAAAGTAGTTACAGGATGGAGCCTATTCACATTTAATTATTGATGAAGATAAGGATATAACAATAACTAAGAGGGAGAGACCTTTATTTAAATGCATTGAAAAGACCAAATATCCTCAAATCCTTGCAGTACAGAAAACATAAATGTTCTCACTTTCTTTTCTTGATCTTTGTTTGCTTTAGATGCATTTGATTTCATTGCATCACTCAGGAAAGGCAGTAAAAAATGGTTCTTTTTACCCTGATTTTCAATTCACGTTTTAAGTGTATAGCGAGGTGTTTAAAATTATTGAAAAGTATGCAAACAACAACCACACAATAAATAAACAATATAAATATAAATATTAGACAAATAAGTTGTTTTTAGTTAAATTCAAAAATTGAGGAAAACAAAACTTTGATAGAAGTTGTAATTAAGACCCACAACATGAAATTACAAAAATGTTAAAAATATAAAAAAGAAAGACATTGAGTACAAAGACTTAAAAGTACTGAATAAAGTTCTCTTAGAACCAAAAGTAGAAAGAAGAAAAATACGTTTCTCTAGTTGATTTATATTTCATTTATGAAACTTTCAAGTTTTCTGACAATCAAAAGTATCTTCAAGCTTTGTTGAATGAAAACAGAGTTTCAAACCAGCCCTAATCACAGACCCTTTTTGCAGACGAACACCACCAACATTTAATGTGATGTTTTTTATTATAAACCCAAGTTTAAAGAAACTATATCTTCCTCACTATAATGTCCCCCTGCTTAATGTTGACATGTGCAGAGTGAGCAGGACGAGAACATGATTGAGATGGCTGGAGATGATGTCGACGTCCCAGAGGAGCTGCTCAAGATGGTGGATGAGGACGCTACAGAGGAGGAGGGAAAGGACTCCCTAATGGGCCAGTTTCAAAACTTGCAGAACATGGACATGGACCAGCTGAAGGAAAAAGCCTCTGCCACGGTCACCGAGCTGAAGAGCAAAGCAGAGGAGAAGTGCTCTGTCATGTGAAAGGTCAAAGGTGGTGAATGTGTTTTAAAAAATGAGAAAACAGGAGTAACATACATGGTGGCAACTAAGATGATGATTTAACAACTTGTTTGAAATCAATGAACCGTGGAAGAGCCTGATTTTTGAGCACAAGCCCTTTCTCATGTTATGCTATAAAAATGATACAAATCATAGCCACCAATTATATTAAATCTCAGTAATCAAAAATCTACAGTGAAGATGTCCTTTAATAGCTTTTTTACTCTCAAATTTGCAGTATGTTACTTTATGTTCAGGGTGCCCCATCCGTACGCTCTTTATTGTTTAGTGGTGTCATAAAATGAGACCAAATAAATGTGTGTGTTTTTTCTCTGTTAAGAAAAGTGATCCAAGATTATTCTGATAGAAAACCAATCCTTCCTGAGTGATGCAACTTTCCTTTTGATTTTCTTCTTTTTTTTTTTTTTTGTCTCTGGTGTTTAATATATTTAGCTACTATCTTTGGTATTACATGGAAGGTGGAGGTTATCGGACAACTAAAACTTTGCAGAAACATTTGCAGATTTGCACAGAACCTACAATATAAATATACTAATAATAAAGGCAACAGGTGTGTGTTTTTGAAATGCTTGAATGTACTTTATTGTGAAAAGACAACTTTATGAATCAAATTAAAATGTATCAAAATGATGAAACTGAAGCAACGAGTCGTTTGTGGATTTCAAGTTTAAATTTCCATTGTCTCCGTTGTCTTTTGCATGCCTGCCTGTAATTAGCTTAATATGAAATTAAAATTGTACGAGGAAACCAAACAACGAGAAACGTTCAAACATGGCACCTATTAAGGTGAGACAACATTGTCAGCGAACCCGTCCTGCAGGAAACATCTTAGAGAAAACATTTCCTCACATTTTGATTTAGTTAGTTGTTCTTACCATTGACAAAAAATATTTCCCATTAATAATAAAAAAAATCTCGAGTTAAAGATCCTTTCAGTTTGAAATACTTTAAGTCTTTGTGATTATCATCCCTCAAATTTAGTAGTATAGCCAGGAAATGTATAACAGTATGTAGCTACAATTAATCCTTTTTAAGCAAATCAGGGATAACAGAGTGAAAAAATAAATAGGTCTTGGTTTAATTGGGCATTACCCAAACAGTTAGTAAAGATTAGGCGGGAAAAAAAAAATCAGGGTGGACATGGGGGTGGGGGGTGGGGGTGGGGGTTGGATGGGAACCTGCAGTGTTTTGAGTTTTACAAGAAGCCAAGTTTGAACGGCTGTGGATTTGTAAAGTCTGGAGATTACATCTAATAGGATCAGCGATGCCAAGGTTGTCAGCCGGTGCCTTCTTTCCCTGCATTTCAGTCCGTGATTCACCCAGTGGCATTTTTAGGTCTGCTAAATACGCTGGTGAATTTATAAAATATCTCCCTGAGGCAGTGTGGTTTATCAAATTTTTACAATACTGATTTACATTTAAAGGAGGATCATAAACTAACAAACTGACATAAAATTATAAGAGAAAGATATTACTTATAGACTGGTTACATGTTTGTAACACTGCAGAATAAGAGGCAAAAATCAAAGACATGAAAAGAAATCATATTGTTCACAAGGCAGGGATAGTCTAGATGTTTTATTTCATTGTTAGCTAGATGAATAATTAAGCCTACAAAAGACTTATTGCATATAATAAGTTGGTCAGTATTATACAAAACTAACATCGCAGAGAGCAAATGCTCTGCAAAGATTCAGTGATTGTTCCCACACTACATTCCCCCAAAATTCAAATCGATTACCTTTTTTTGTTTTATCTAACTCACCATGAACCTTTTTTGAGAAAACTATAAAACCTGAGATGTTTAGAGTTGAAGGTACCAGTTTAGACCCTTTAAAGTTGGCTCACATGGATTTGATTGTCCTGTTTTAAAATGACTTTCACTCAGGTTGCGACCCTTTATCACCCCTTGTTATACTGCAGCCATCAATCAATAGTTGCATTGACAAGAATTTTAATTGTGGGCCAGTTTACTTTTTTAAAAACAGATGATGTGGGTTAATTGTCTCCCCTGCAATATACTTGGATCTCCCAACGGCTTCCCCCCCAGCACTATATCTTTTCACAATTTTCCTTTCACTTAATAATTTAATGAGTCTCTGTGATTGTTTACTTGATCATTGTTCTGTTGTGAAGGGCTTATTTGACTGGTGTCTGACTCCTGTCTCTATCCATGGGTGGATTGATGAGGTTCTTCAGCATTAAAAATACAACACTCAAAATATCTTGGCTCAGTTTTAAAGTGATCTCCAACCTCTGCGGAACTAGCTGTGCAAGCCCAAAGCTTTCCTTAAAAACAAAAAAACATTATCTTTATTATAATTTAAGGCTGCTGCCATCCACGTGCACATATAGGTTAATAAAACCCAAAAGGTTCAAATGTTAATTTGTTGCCATTTTTCTCATTCATTAATTTATCTTAGCTAAGCTGTGAGATTGGCAATGACCTGTTTTAAAATTTTATTTGTCAAATTAAAAGGTAATCTATTTTTTTCAGATGGCTTTATTAAAGTATGATGTGTGTGTCACTAGAAATTGCTGTAGAGGTTCTGCTTTATACATAGATTTGTGTCTTTCTTATACTTTGTGGTGTAAGTTATGATGTTTTTCATCATCCTGACAACACTTGAAACTTGTGTTGGGCCAACACAAGTCAACTTCTCTAATTAGGAAAAACTAAATAGTGTTAGAGGTTTTAACCCTTTTGAGTAAAATAACTAATCCCCTTAAGGAGGATTACCACACTGCTGTCAATCTTTGTTTTTGTTAAGTGGCTACTGGCTCAAAGTGTTATTGTTTTACTTCAGTCACCCTATTGAATGGAATACGTAAAAGACATTGTTTTAAAAAATCCTTTGTTAGGTAAAAGTTTAAGATTTTTATTTGGTTTAATTATCCTACTAATTTACTGCAATTTAAGATCTGAATCCATACAAACAATATTTTTTCTGATCAATGAAACAAAAGGATTTAATGAACCAACTCATTTTTGGCGAAAATATCTTGAAGATATGATGAAATATTAAGCTGTCATCTTGCAATCCTTGCTCTCATCAGAGGTCTTGTAATTATGATTTTGTTGTACCTTAATCTGTGAGTTTAATCTCCCCCTTTTTTTCCACCACACATTGACATGAACATGACATCTGGAGAAGTGGAAAGATGGTTTTAAGATTTATGTAAGTAGGTTTAGAGGCATGCTGATGCACTTGGGATGGGGTGGAGCTCTGCTGGGGGAGGCTGGTGGCTGCACAGTTTCCCCCTTAAATCCAGCAGGACGTCCCCTCCGTGACGTGACTTGGGAGGGGAGGGGGTCCCGTTCAAACACTTTAAAACCCATCAGCAAAGATGCTGAATAAAAACAGAGGGAGGCAACTTTCTAAAAAACAAAACAAGAGCAGAGAGAGGGAAGAAAAAGTTAGAGGGAAAAGAAGTAGAAGTGGACATTTTCTTTAGGACTTTTAGCTGACTGATGTGGCTGCTAGGATCTTCTTCCCAAATGATGATGATGATAGAAGAGCGCACCTCGCCCTCCCTACGCTCAGTGCAGAGCCCGGGAAACACCCCGTCCACCGTCCACAGCATCGAGGCCATCCTGGGCTTCAAGGAGGACACAATCTTCCACAAGTCAGCCCCTTACAGCGAGACGCAAAAAGACTCGGAGCGCAGCGGGAAGGTCATTGTGACCCAGAGGAAGAAAAGTCATTACACAGACAGCTGTGACAGTCAGTATTCATACTTTGTAATATTTTTGTTTAGTTTTACGATAGTTTATGAAATATTATCTCTGTTTTTAAAGAGTTTGAAATATCTGAACAGTAGAACATTATAAAGGTTTCTCGGTTTTAGTCTATGAGAAAGAATGCGTCGAAATGATGCATTTTGAATTCAGTGTTTCTGCCTTAATCTTTCCAAGACAAACAAACAACAACAAAAACCTGTAATTTACATTTTTCCTTGAGTCACTGAACGCCTCCTCGCTGCCCGCAGGTGTCTGCACCGGGGAGACTTCCGCAGGCCCAGACTCACCGGACCGAGACGGCAGGCTGTCAGACGAAGAGAACCAAAAGAAGAAACACCGCCGAAACCGAACCACCTTCACCACCTTCCAGCTCCACGAACTGGAGCGGGCCTTTGAGAAGTCCCACTACCCGGACGTGTACAGCAGAGAGGAGCTGGCTCTAAAGGTCAACCTCCCAGAGGTGCGAGTGCAGGTAGGTGATGATGACCTCCAAAATAAAGACTATATTACCAGTTCTTTGTTATAAACAGAATACCCGAACAATTCACTAATAATACACTGCGTATTTTATGTTTTTTTATTTTTTCACTTCTAAAAAACTAATGTGAAAAACTTTAAATGTTCCTTCAGAGCCATATCAGATCCTCCAGATTATCTGTATTTTATCTAAATTAAATAACTTTAAAAAGTACATTTCAAATTGATTGAATAAAATTGATTTAAAAAAACAGCAGCCATATAAAAGTGTATATTTTCTGAGCATTATATTGTAAACAAGTTTTTAGCAGCGATTTAAAATACTCAACATTCTGAGCTGCTCTGAATGGTAAGCCTGTTTGTTTTAATAGTTTTAAATTAAATTAAAAAAAACTAATAGGTAAATGTGACTTTTTTACAGTTTGCAACGAGATGTCCAGGGTTTCATTTTAAAGTGATCACTGATAGAGCAACAACAGCTGGAATAATGTCTTTAATAATAATAGAAATTCAAATATTTTTCCACTTTGAAAATATTAGTGTATTTTAATTTATTTAAAAGGAATCTCCTCAATAACTTAAAGTTATATTTTCAAGTAAAAGTGTAATATGGTAATAAAATCTGAAATCTTTTAACTAAAATGTTTTAATGTTTTCCTCTTTTTTGCATAAAAAGATTGTAAAATGAATGTTTGAAATTTTAGATTCCTGTTACAATCTCCATTTTTTTTCTGAAAAATCTCTTTAGGTTTGGTTCCAAAACCGGCGTGCCAAGTGGCGTCGTCAGGAGAAGCTGGAGGTGAGCGCCATCAAGCTGCAGGACACTTCTTCCCCCTCCCTCCTGTCTTTTGGCCGATCCACCACCAGCTCTCTGGGATCTACGCTGCCGCTGGAGCCCTGGCTCTCAGCTCCTATCACATCATCCGCCTCCTTGCAGTCACTGCCAGGCTTCATCAGCGGTTCGCAGAGCCTCCAGGGTGCTTACAATCCCTCTCCTCCTTCATCCCTAACGTCTTCCTTGCCAGCATCTATTTTCAACTCGCCGGCCCTGGGACACAGTCCTCACCTGCCTCACATCAGCTCTATGTGCCCCACGCCACCCACATACCAATGCTCAGTTAACCCAAGGAACTCCAGTATAGCCTCACTACGGATGAAAGCCAAGGAGCACATTCAGTCTATTGGGAAGACATGGTGATTCTAACTGATGGGCTGAAATCGACATGAACATAAAGAGGACAGTGTTTGAAAATACTTTATTTTTCTGTTGGTTGGACTGTAAATTCTGGACACTTTGACATCCCAAGAAAAAAAACCTTGAAAATCCTCATTACCGGAACATAAATTGCTGGATAATTGTGGAAAAAAAAAAACAAGTAGAAAAAAACTCTAAAGTATAAAATATGTTTAAATATGTTTTCCTTATCATTTATCATGTTAGGTAATTGTTTCAACTGTGAACTTATGCTTTATTTCAACCTCTCTTAATTTTGCAAATTGTTTTTTTTTTTAATTATTTCAAACTTCTCCAATGGTACCGACTTGTATCTCTTTGGTGAAACAACTATAGCTGTTTTTCTAAACATTCAGTCTTTTTAATAAGTAAATGTAATATATTTTTTCATGTATAATAAACTCAAAAAATGCAAACACGTTGTTTTGAATGCAATAATTTCATTTCAATCACCGAAATATTGCTTCTATACAGGCAAAAAATGTCAACGGCACGTATCGTTTTGTTGCCACGAGAAATTGGGATTGATTGTAGTGCCATCTAGCGGTAAATAGCTACCAGTTCGTTTTATTTTCAGAGCGCAGCCCCTTAATAAAATAAAATTAGATTATAATAGTCATTTTTAAGTTTTCTCACGTTAATTTGTTATTTTATAATACAAAAGTATCTATTAATTGTCAAATGTGTATCCCTAATTGGTTTAAAACTCTTAACTTCCTCTCGGTTTCAGAGATTTGGTCCCATCAGACTACTTATTTCCTCCTCATTAACTCCCATAAACTTTATCCCACTTTCTTCTGGGATCAGACTCCTAATAGGGGTGAAAGTGACTTGCTCTTCAATTGTTCACCAATCATCCGTGACAAATGAGTAAAGAAAGAGAGGAAGAAGAAATGTTAGTGGGTCCTTAAAAGGACGATTTGCCAAACGTTTGCAATTAGTGTTACCCACTGTTTGCTTGAATCCCGTGGGAGCTAAAAATAATACTGATTATCATCTATTCTTCTCAAACAAACTAACACTAGGTTGTCTGTTTGTTTATTTGTTTATATATGTATCCTATATTTAATGCAAAAAGTAATAACCTCACCACACAACACATTAATGATGTTTTGAATAATGCTTATGGTTATGTTCGCATTTTCTGCAACTGTTCTGGAAACTTGCTAAAACATGGGAGATTTTCTTAAAAGTGAACTTTTGCACCACCTAGTGGTAAAAGAAAGGATGCAGTTGCTTACAAGGCAGGGCAACGAAGCTTTACAAACTTCTGTAACATCCTTTTCATCCTTTATCTTATTTATGGTTGAAACAAAATGTAAAATTGTGACGTTACCATCATAAAATTTAAAATTTCTGTCTTTTTTCTAAAAGAGAATGGGAGAACGAAGAAATTAAATACAACTTCAGGACATTTTTCTTCAAAACTATGCATTCAGTTAATTCTCAATTACATAGT
>JAUZNJ010091391.1:0-14442 GCA_034780135.1 Jordanella pulchra | reverse complement strand
CTGATGACTGTAAGCAGGAAGGATCTCCTGTAGTGGTCTGTCTCACAGCAGGTCTGGAGAGGGCTCTGACTGAAGACATGCTGCCGTTTTGAATAGAGACAGGAAGACTGAAACAGTTGGACAAAATATGGGTAATAGTCAGGATATTTTCCTGCTTTTAGACAGTGCAGCTCTGCTTTATATGCACTTACAGTACGAGATGCCATATGTCCACCGATTAACTGACAAAAAGCAAGAATGAGCTGCTCTCTGGTGTACAGTGGCTAATTTGATGAATGTTTTCTGTCTCTGTGGAAAAGTGCAGACTGTTTTCATAAAGTTATGGGTTTCCTCTGCCCTGGGGGGGGAGAAGCGATGTTGTTTGACGGGAGTCCGTCACAAAGAAAAAGTAAAAACATGAAAGTAGTTAATTAAAACCGTAGTAAATTGCTTGTGAACCAACATTTTTCTCCTTTCCTTTAGAAAGTGTTGATAGTTCACATGAGTTTTGAATTATATCCGATCTGAATGTATCAACGTCTGGGAAGAAAAGGTTACCCAAGAGTTTCTTTTAACTGCTGGGCTTACATTTTAATGAAAAACAGGAGTATATGTGCATGCAGTAACAGGGCTAATGTGAGGATTTTAAATCTCATATGGCCTAAATAAACATCCACGCCAAACAATATATAATCTTAAGGTAAACTGCAAGAGCTACATCAATTCTTGTCTTGCAACAAAAATAGCTTCTGAATTTAACAACTTAAACCCAGCAACATAAAGAGGAAGTGTGAGCCTACACCTTCGACATTTTTTAGCATCTTTAGTACATCTTTATTTAGCTGCTATTCAGAACTGTTTGTTCTGAGGGATTAATCCTAATATCGCTCACCTTTTAGTGCTACCTAGCATTGATGTTTTCAGTTTATCTGTTCCATTATATTCATCAGAATTACTTACAGCAGACATTGAGGGGAGACACACAGAGCATGTATTGAAGTAAATATGCTTACTGGGCAGAACCTGACTCCTTATTGTTGTTCTGCAGTTTATATCTGACACTGAGAGGCTAAAAAAATCCGATATCTGCTGCTTTCCTCAGATGTAAACAGGCCACCTTCACAGTTTGCCAACTTCATGCTTTAAAAACATTATCTTAATGACTTTAATGGACTGCTTTTCTTTTGCTTCATGCCGTGATGGAAACGTGATGAAACTTTTTGTTTCTGTTGAAAAACAGAAATGTGAATTTGTGAGACGGGTAAGTGAAGGGTGACGGGGGAGCGACTTCGTTACTGACAGGCAGACAGATGCCAACATCACCTCTAGATTTATTGTCAGGAGGATTTAGAAAAAACACATAGAGACAGAATAACTCCACCTTTGTCATTTAATAGGCATCCATTAATAATATAAAACGTTTTATATTTGCTTAATTCAATAATGAATCTACACGAAACTAATTTATAGGTGAGTTTTGGCTCCTTCACTGTAAATATAGAAACCAACCAACTCCAGATTCCTTTATGATGGTGCGTAAGGATATGTGAAAAGGGACCTCATTTCCTCTGTTATATCTAAAATTTGTGCCAAAATAACTGCTCAGAGCTTTTCTATCTGAGGCGCATATATGCAGCCTCTCGTTTAAAATGAACCCAATGGCAGAGAAACGGAAAAGTTAGAAGTCTTCACTAAGAGTGCATGGACTCCTGCGTTCAATGTTAAGGTTCTATTAGTGTTTAAAGTCTTACGGAAATACATTCCACATCCACCATCTTTTTTGTTCAATTTAGGGAACTTAAAGTAACCCCCCTGCATTCAGAGTGTGACACATTTGTGTGTCCGTCTCCCTCTGACTGCATCATATTCTCCTAATTGCTCTGTGGAGCCCACTAAACAGACAGTAGCATCACTGAGTGGGTTGCCCCGAAGACAGTGGCCAGGCTTTTGCATTTTAATGACTTCATTGTGGGGCTTTTGTGGCACTGGATGGTTTGATCCACTCATCATTAGCACATGCCCACCAACAGGTATGCAGAGTTAGTGGCTCCCTGAGCAGGTTGTTTTACTGCACTGACTCTGGGTGTGTTGGCACTGCATAGCTCTACTGATTGATCTCCTCCAGTCTACTTCTAGCCTGGGGACCAGTGGGGTCGTAGTGATTTTTTAAAAATTATTATTCTGGTTCTCCTCATTAGATGTGTCTGCACCTGCAGATAGAAGCAGCTTTAGGCTCTGTCCATGACTGCCGTTACAACAACGTATGGAAGCCGTGTGCTGTTTCTAAGCAGCCTGAACCACAGAGATTTGTGCTTGGTAATTATTACATATAGTGCCTGGCTGCCATGGCAACAGGGCCTGGTTGGGTTTGGGGGGGGTTGCAGGGATATAGTAGGGGTACTGCATGCATGTGTGCATGTGGCTCTGAAGCAGAGGGGGGTCCTTATCTCTGGCTGCCTGCAGGCGTTTGGCTCGTGGAGATATGCAGCAGTTGTGGGTTTGTCAATCATTTGACATATTAAGGAACAATATTGCTTTCTGTCAGGGTGTCCTCTAGCAGGAGGGGCCCTGCATGTGTGTAGCCTCGATGTGGAGTAACAACATAATGAGCCCCTTCATCATCTCCGTTAGCTTAGAAGGGTTTTTGTTTTCTTGGATTGCAGTAATAAGTATTTATTAGTGTTTTTCCTGCAGATTGAGTTTTATGGCACATTTCAACCTCTGTGTGCTTCCCTTCACTTTTATGTTGTTTCTCTTCTGAGGGTGGAGGGTTGGGAGCCCCCTCCTCTCGTTGACCTTTTAATGCGTTAGTCTGTCTCTGGAGCGAAGCGTTAGATGCATGAGACGACCCGACTCGATCAGACCGGATGGATTCTACTTTAACCTGATAATCTCAGCACTGTTTAGGTGTCCAATCCCTGCTTTCAATTAAATCAAACACAATAATTTTATCCACCATCAAGAAGCCATTTTTATTGGTCTTTTTTTATCCCTGATTCCTATTTAACCAGTAATGTTGCTGCTAAACATGTTTCTAAACAAGGAGAACACCTTTCTATAAAATGCAGACTTTAGTGTGTGTGTGTTTAATGAAGTAGCGCAGCTTCAGATTCACTAGGTATTGTTGTCATATTTCAGTAACACTCTCATTGATGCTGGCAGCATTGTGGGGTGTTCTGCTTTAGCAGTGAGGATGGAGTTGGCCTGTTGAAGGCTGCTGGAGATGATGATGATGTTAAAAGTCAGAGTTTACATGCAGTAGTGGTTTAGATCAAAGCTTATTCTTGCTTTTGATGGTTGCAGAGAAACTCCAGATCTAATTTAATATGAAAATCAATGGAAAGACTTGAATTTGTTGGTTGGAGCTGCTCCACATCCAATCTAGCTGAGGGGCGAACACAGAATTACAACCTACTTTTCAGATTTTTTTTCTTGAGTGCAACCTTTGAAATCTCTGCTTTTCTTTTACTTTGTAGTTATTTACCACTTTATGCCGTTTTAATCTCATTAAATCACAAATGAACGTTAAGGTTTTTTTGTTGTAATATCACTGCTTATTGAAGAGTTCAGCTCTATTATACTAATAGAGGGATGGCAAAAGACCTTCAGATTACAACTTCGTCTCCATCTCCTGGTTTCACCTCTGAAATTCATCTCAACATGATGCAAATGTTTAGTTTTTTCCTCAAACCCTGCAACCATCTCAAAGATACTGACTCCCTCCTATAAAATCCCAGTTTCCTGCTCCAGAAGCAGACTAGATTGGAATGCGTGCAGCGGTAATCATCGGAAACATCCACCCATCTGTTGCTGCGTGAACACGTGGCCCTGCGCTTTCTCTCTCATTGTAAAGTGAAGTGGGATGTTGTCTGGAGGAGATGGGTGTGTTCATGTATTGATTCCAGTTCAGATGGCTCCAGGACGAAGCGGCAAGCGTTAAAGAATGCAATCTCCTGCTCCTCATGTGTCCCTTTGGTCAGCAGCTTGTTTTAAGCCAACAGGTACGCTTTTGTTTCTCTTTATTGTCACTTTAGAACAAGGAAGGGAGGAACGAGTGTGTTTGGAAGGGTTTATTAGTGAGTTTAAAGGATTGATGGAGTAATGTAGCTTGTTGTGTCCAAAGGCTCCCATGTCGGGTTTCGTCTATAAAAATGCTTTATGAATGTGGAGTGGAGTAACTGGCTGCAGATGCAGACCTTTATGAAGGGTTTTAATTTCCCCAGTGTCACCCCTAATTGATAAAAGCAGGACAGGGAGGTGTGGAAGCCGACATTCAATGCATCAACACACATACAGACTCAATGACTCTGCGTTTGTTATGCTACTAATGGACTGCTGGTGCTGGAAAACCTGGCAGCTGAAATACTCCCCATCTTTGTTTTGGAAGGAGGCTTTTTTGTTGTTGTTGTTCTGTTGTTCTTCTTTAACTCGCCTCTATCTTCAGCAGCAGCGTTTAGGACACAGAATAATAACCTCACACACAGAAGAGGGTTTTGTTTTTTTTAAAGAGGGAAGGGAAAAAAACTCAAGTGAAACTGAAATGTTGTAGATTTTTGTGTGTTTGTCTGGTTGCTTATTCACTCTAGGAACATTCACAGTCTTCAGGCCAGGTTCTCGGTGCCCACACACTGTTGGCTGGATGCAGGGCATGATGTAATCAGCTCACTCCTGGGGAAACTGCTGAGGAAAGCAGCACAGCTCCCTGATTACATTCTCACACTGTAGCAGCAACTTTTTCTCACTGTGATTTTATGAGTTGGATCCAAGCAGGCAGCCAGACTGTGAAATAGAGATATTATAGGACTAATGTTTGGGTTAAATCATCATCATGCTACTAACAGCTTCAACACTGAAGATTGTGGTGGTTTGGGTGTTGCTTTGGTTTATGGTGCAGATATGTGAAATCCTTTAAGTCAGATCAGTCAGAACCCAAGTTAAAAATAGATATTCTGATTTTCTGGGAATAACATAGATGTATAATTTAATGATCAAACTAGTTCTCTCTCTTTTAAACCCTACATGTATTCACTTAGTATAGATCTAGGAATTAAAAGTCTAAAAAATATGTTTTTGTTTTCACCATTTCACTGTGTAATTTATCAAGAATATTCATGTCCTTTTGAAAAGATCGTCTACAAGACTAAATGTGATTGTTTAGTTTTTTTGTACTTGTCTATTTTCATTTGGAACCTGCTGCATCTTACTACATACCTTCTATGTTTTTCAATACAGTGACAGGGTTTGCTGCAATCTGCATTATATCAAAGTCTTTTGTGAAAGATCTACACTGTGCGTGATCTATCATCTGCTCATCTGCTCAGACTGAGCTCCAGGACGACTAGGAGCGTTTAGGCTCCTCTGTTGCCTGTAGTCGATCCTTCCACCACTTATTTCTTTCCTCAAGAACTGTCATCCGCCACTATGCGGCAGAGTGATAGCGGCCAAAGAATAGTCCTAATAAATATCAAGGTCTGACATAGTTCTGGGATATATTTTACATTGTTGAAACACAAGCATTGTTTTTCTAGCTTAAAAACCTTTGCTTACTCGTGGCCCTGTTTCATCCCGGAACTATTCTTTCTGCGGTGCGTTACCAGCCGTTTCTCTCACCAGGAGTCTATGAGCGTAGTGACGCGGTTGGATCTCAGGTGAAAGTTTCAAAGAGTTTTATGTCCAAAAACCTTACTATCCCTTTAAAGGTTAGAGCTGAAGGAGAAACAAACTAAATTGGGAGTTTCTTGAAGAGATATTTGAGCTCTTGACACCTTTTACAACAAAAATTAAGAAGGTCGTGTGTTTGCAGCAGTATTCACGGCATCAGGTTAAAAGTCCCAACTGTGCTAACCCTCCACGTAGTTTAGGACTCAGACTGGTGAAAGTTTTACTTTTTTTTAACTTTCACAAATTACACACGAGCTTATATAAGCCAGCAGGAAGCATTTGGATCAACCTGGCTGGTTCTCATTGTCACTGTAAAGAAATCAAAGCTTGGATGTTGAGAGTGACAGGTGCACTGTTAGCTGCCTGTCAGGAGAGGTTAGCCAACAGATCCCGGTGAGCTGATAGAGGTCAGAGGTCAGTGCACCCAATGAAAGGGTTGGTTAGTTGGTTACAACACCGTGCAGTTTGAAGTGATTCATTATGCCACTTTATTAAGTTTTCATTAGCATCATGTGTTGTTCCCAGCTGTCGGTGTCTCGTGTCTAAACAATGGAGGAAGTACCATCACCTCTTTAAAGCAAGTCTGTAATGAAATAGCAACGTTTTTCAAAAGTCCTGTTGGATTAGTTGTAATTCTAAGGTCAATAAAAAAGAAAATCAATGGCTGTTCATTTGTAAGCTGAATCTGGGATGTGTAAATAAGAGTAAAGGCGTGTCTATCTTTTCAAATTAAAAAGGTTGGTTGGAAGAAAAGACTTTGTTTAGGATTTCTAAGGTATTGAACTGTTGTAGTTACAGCATTCAAGTCAAAAGTGTAAAACAGTTTCAACCCTCTGTGGATGTTCTAGTTCATAAGCGGGTGAGTGTTTCCTGGATTGAACAGAGTTTTCATGCAGAGTAATCCTCTAAATCATGTTATTCTGGAGCTATGCTAAAATCAGATGAATCCAAAACTGTGACGGTGCAGGATTTGTGCACCCAGGAGGTTTGGAGACCAGCCAGTTTTTATGGGAAATCAAAGAAGCACACATTTGGCCACGGGTTATTGATTCTGTTAAAAACGGCGCATTAAATGTAAATGATTGATTGTGCATCAGATTAACAGCCAGCTGTTTGTTTGCTTGGATTGGTCTGTATACTTACACGTCTAATAATCTTATGTGGAACTGATAGGTTCTTCCCAGTTCCTCACTTCTTTCTGATGGATGAAGATCAGAGTTTTGGTTCTCTGTTTGATTGTTTGATTTTTTTTCCGTCACTTCAACTATAAATCTGCCTGCTATCAGCAGCTTTCTGTAGTTTAATGACCTAGGGAGGGATTGAGTCCAAGTGAGGATTTATGAAAATCTAAACTTTCCAAAAAACATAAATCAGACTGTATTTGAAATTTATTCTATTCTTATTTTCATAAGACTACTATAAAATGGCATCACAAAAACAAACCTAAAGAGGAGTCAGTGTTTATAAGATTCATTACGGTGATGGAGAGTAAATTGTCTGGATGTTTCTACATGAGCTTGTAAAATTAGCTTGTGTCACACTTTTCTTTCAATTCAATTTCTCTTGAACTAAATACTCAAGGTGTCTCACCGTAACTCTTAGGATATACTGAGATGATTAAAGCTGGTTGTTTCTATGCAATGATAAACTCTTCCAGACACAGTCTGAGTCACAGGACGCGGCTGAAATAAGCAGGTTTTTATTGCAGATCAGTGTTCTCTGTATGTTCATCCTCTTTTAAAAGGTTTTCCAATGTGAGCCTCTGTAGTAACAGCAGCCCCATTGATCTGGTTCCAACAGCAGAGCTCAGGAGTAATTGTGTAGAGCATGAATTTGTGGTTTGGGTAACGGTGGGAGAGTATCTGGGTTTCCTCCCTGGCAGCCCCCACTTCCCAAGGCATCTTGTGGGAAGCTTTAAAGCAGACGTACAGTTCTTACACTCGTAACTAGTTCACTTTCACATTTTGTCCCCTTTATCACATTATAGCCATAAAGATTGATGCCTTTTATCTGACAAACCAACCAAAATCCACATGAAATGTAAAATATCTGTTTGTCTTCCTTCTGTAAAGCCAGCTCTGTGTAGGTGACCACCGACTTCAGCTCTAAATCAGCCATTGACTAATCATCTGCTGTGGCTTCCAGTAGTTGTACCAGTTGAACCAACCTCCCATCACCTCCCTGTTTCAGTGAAAGCTTGTATTTAGTAAGACACATGTTGGCACATCACGCTGTGGGCGGAGGATACAGGATTTGGTTCTCACTCAAGGCTCTTTCCTCATCCTGCGGCGGCATGTTTAAACAGCTTTTCTGTTCAGCTAATGCTGAATAATGACTAAGCATTTAGGGATTTAGCCCAACTATGACCACTGGATCAGGCATTTAGCCGATAAATGTCACCTTTGTTGGCAGAACCAAAAACAGCTGCATTAGTCGACTGAACCTTTGAACACTGCTCACCTTTAAATGACACAGGGACGGTCGACTCTGCTACAAAGTCTTGCTTTATAAACAAATGAACTATTTACATAACCAGAGAGGGAAAGGGCAGCCTGTTTTACATGAATAAAGGACCCTTTTGATTAACAAATCAATCATACACATGGGTCACGATTTACCCTACTGTAAATATAATTCAGCACTTTAAAAAGTAATGCACCAATCAGAGATAATTCCCCCATTTTCTTTCTCATCAACCGTGATAGACAAATCAGATTTCTTTTAAAGAGTTTTGTTTTGCCAATGATTTGAATACTGGTATATGAATATGTTTGGATGGTAGGTGTGACTCTAATGTACATTGAGGGATCGTTGAGACCAGAAAAGCACCCAGTGCTGGTTGTTATAATAAAGTATTGATGATTGCAGTTCTCATGGTCTATAATTACAACAAATATTTTATTTTTGATACAGAGATTTAAAGGTTATAGGGGCAACTTTTTTATTTAAAACAAACATTTTTCAAAACTCAAACATCTCCAGGACATTTACAGTGGTGCAGAATCAAACTATTTTTAACTTTAAAAAAAAAACAATTGCATTTAAACAATTGTTTACATTTTGACAGGTCTAAAATATTTTAAAGTTAAGCGTTGCCAGATCCTAGAAAGTCTGTGTTAGAGTTAGAGAACGGTTGCTAATGCTATCCAAAGTTTACCATTAGCATTAGCTGCCCACTGACAGTTGTGCTGCTTTTTGCCTTGGAGGAGTTAAACTTGTAAATATCCCCTTTAAATCATTTGATTAAAGCTTTCAAGAGACTACTGCTTAAAATGCTTTCCCTGTTTGTTTAGCTTTTAAACAACCTGCTGTCGGGTGTTCAGCAGCACTGCTTTAGCTTAAACACTGTTAATTTATTTATTTATTTTTTGTTACAACTGGAGCTGTATTTTCAAACACATTCAATAAGGAGAAATCTAGCGTCTTTATTTAGCTAGCTTAGTAGCAGTGCACAGTAACGGATGGGGAAAGGGTTTCATTTCATTATTCTATGTTGCAAACACCAGGAGGAAACTCTGGTTACTCTAGTACAATATCAACGCTCAGTCTAAAACCGTAGATTCACTGAGCCATACCTCCTCTATACATTACATTATAACTGTCCAAAACCTGCTAATACGCTATGCTATCATGTGACATAACCATCTAGTAACATTTCTTTAAATCTACACACGTGCAGATTGTTTATATCAGGAACAAAAAGCCATTTTATTCCTCTTGCTCAGTGGAAAAAAGTGATACCAAAAAAGTCAAAGAGGACTTTCATCTCTTGCTGGAAGGACTGTTATTAAGAAACATTGGGATCTTCTTTGTAATGAATGTAATGATGTGCGAAAGACTTGGTAGCATCTTTTAGATTGTTCGCTCTACGCTAAACTTAAATACTCACTTGAATGACATCATGCTGACTGTAAACATCCAACTACATGTATCGGTGTACAGCTGTTGTAAAGTAATACATGTGGTCAGTAAGTAAAGGAGCTTTATTTCTTTTTAACAGCGGATTACCTCTAGTTGGAGTTGTTTATTTTATGTAACCTTACATGTGGTGTATTATTGTTTTTTTAATCCTTTAAAAACACCACTGTTACTATTTGTTCTTGACGTTTGACCCTTGAAGCAGAACAGGACGCTGTCTGCCGGCTGGCTGGGAAGTGAGCTGCAGAGAAGCTGCCATCTTCTGTTCAGCATCGTCTCACCGGGGATGTGTTTACTGCATGCTCCTGGGCTGGTTTACTATGCTTGAGCCTTCATTTGAATAAATGATGGCTCAAAGGTTTGGAACAATGCAAGCCCTCAGGCCCGATGAGTAGTACTCTGGCTGCATGGTTTTCATATCACTTTTTCAGCTACAGTCCACATATGTGGTGACAAGGAGTTGGCATGGCTATTTTTTAGAGTGGGACAAGATGTTGCTTGGTTACAAACTGAATATCTACCAGTGAGGACTGTTTCAAACAGACAACCTGCCGCCACACTTATGGCTTTCTTCTTTGAGGCTGTGTGCTTCATTCGCTCCCTGTTCTCCAGTGAGGGTGAGTCTTGCTGTGCTCTGTTTGGTTTCCTCACAGGTTATTTCTTCTGACTTGATGAAACCTGCTACTCAATCACACGGCGTGGCGATCTTGTTCCAGTTTCAGTCCCGCAAACACGGATGGCCAAACAGAGCAGGATACAGCTGCTGGTTGCTCTGTACTAAAACATGATCTCTCTCCATTGATTGGCAGAGCCGGATTGATTTTAGTGTTTGTCACGCATGAGCAACATCCGGACGCATTAGATGAGAAAGGCCGCGCATGTTTTACCCTTTCAGAAATCCTGTGGATCAACAAGAAATCAGAACAGAAATGTTGGTCTGCATACATGAGACGTGAACGTTTTCATGCAAACGAAGAGGAAGCGATATTCTCTATTCCTGTAAACCTCAGGTTTGGAGAAACGCCATCATATAATGTTCATTTCTACTAACGTTGATGTAAAGTAATTTCTGCTGCATGAAGCGGTGGTGTTCAGTGTATCTTCATCCTTAATCTCTTGATTTGAAAATACTAATTAAGATGGATGTCAGTGTAAATAATTGTTGACTCCGATCTCCATACATTTGTTCTTTGATTTAACATGAAATGTTTTAGACTTCTGAGGAAACGTCTGATTTGGCTTTTGTCACGTGTTTAGGAGGAAGTCTATTGTTCTTGGGCCTCTAAATGTGTAAAGTTAATCCATCTTGTTTGTAAAATTTTTGTGATTCAACTAATCGGCTGTAAAAACAGTTTTAAATTGATGGGTTTTTTTCTGCCTGTTTTGCTGAATAGTTCATATTGATTGTTCAAGGTAATGTTTTAATGCCCAGTAAATAAGCTTTCATGCCTCTTGTTATGTCATTAGTGGCATTAGTAAACTAATTTAGTTTTTTATCAGTACAACCATGAATATTTTTTACTACTTTACTTTTCTCTTTATCTGAATATTTCTGGGTGGTTTTGTGTAGCGAAACAAAGCCAGATTTCCACAAATGTATCTTATAAATATCTCTGCCAATATCAATATCTGCTTTTAAATGAGCAGTTTGAGCCAAAAACCGATACTTATAGGTATCCTAAACCTTTGAACACCATTAAAAACCAACCATGATAGCACGTGACCAATCCCCTCCCCCTCCTGAGACAATAACAGTAAATACATGGAAATAAATATTGGTTGTTAACATTAACCCAGTTTTAAATATCGGACCGATAAGCTTAAAAATGACAAACATTGGCCGATACTAATATTGCTGCTATATCATGCATTCCTGCAGATTTGATCAACAGGGACCTTTAGTGAGTGTAGTGATAGTGGAGATGGAGGGAAACCAGTCGGATAGAAAAACCCAAACAGGAACTGAACCAACTTCAGGTTGAAGCTCTGAGGACAGTCATCTTTTCCATCCACTCCAGTATTTGTCAAGATTCAGGGGTCATTGGAGTCCAAATGTAGTCAAACATGTAAAGCTTAACTTGTTGCAATCCAGAGGCTCCTGAATTGGTGTTAAACTCTTTCCAGAGTCGCTGGTCCTTAATGTCTATGAAGACCAGCTGATCAGCTCCATTCTAGTGTCTCTTCTGGTTCAGTCTCCCAAAAATAAACAAAGCAGAACTTGTGGTTTATTTTTGTGTTTACTTCAGTGTGTTTTTGGAAACCTACGCTTCTTTACTCTGCTGGGTCTTTATTTATCATTAAAGCTACTTTTTTTGAGTCATGCTTAGGCAGGGCAGCTTTGACACATTTCGCTTCTCTTACAGCTCTGCCAGCATGTGTCCTGCAGAAACAACTAAGTAGGGATAATGGGCCAACCTGTTGGATTGCACAGGTAATATGCATAAGCCAGGAAGCAGACGGCTTACAGGGTGCAGTCTAACATGCAGCTTGGTGCTTGCTCACTTATTGACCAACATTTGGAGCTCTGTGTTCCTCAGATGTTTCTACAAATAGAGAATATAGAGCAAAAATCACTGCTTGCTTTAGAATAGAAGGTGCCAACCTTGGTGGTTTGTAATGAATCATTTTTCTGTTGCGTGACTCACAAACTGAATCCCAGTTAATGAAAAATACGAAGCTCTGAGGTGAACATTATGAATGATCCCTATTATCCAAAACATGCAGACATTTTGTATCCTGTTATATTATGATCAGTGTGTATTTTGTCTTCTGCTTGTGGCGTCCTTCATGAAATCCTGTGATGGTCTAACATGCCAACCGTTTGTATGACAGCTGCATTAAACCCTCTCTCACATTCTCAATTATCCACGCATACGCCAGCATACAGATGGAGGTTCTGATTGACAGCTGGGCCAAACGACTGTGTCGGTGGATTGTCCCAGTGGGGCAGGGTGCTGGTTTTCCATTTAGTTTTTATCTACATTTCATCAGCGATCGTTGATATGTTTTACACAAACACAGCCGGCCTATTCAGGCCTGGCTTGTCCAGTAATGAGCACTCGGACACCCACACACCTCCCACACAGTCAAATGCTTTTCTGTTTTCTTCACCTGCCAGCAGCAATGTGTTTTTTTTTCCTGTGAAGCAGGATTTATTATGTGAGCGAAAAATAAAATTTGTTTTTTGTGTAGTGCTGACTCAGTTTGCTTCTGTTACAAAAATGCCCTGTTGTCTGTGAGAATCAGCTGGGATATGACCCTGTAATAAACCGTACGGTCCTGCGCTGTTTTATTTCTCGCTCAGGCTTTGAATACACTCCTGGATCTAGTTGTTTTTTCTGCTGGTCTTTTGACAGCAGGACAGGAGTTACTTCAGTCAGCGTTGTTCTCTCCCACTGGAACCATCAGTGCTACTCAGGGCTGACCGCTGTTTAGGAGTTTCAACCTGCTTCCTGACACAAATTCTTATACATGACTGTCTGCTAACAAAAACAAAGCGAGGGCAGGGGAGTTCTACCCATGCTCCCCTGCTACGCCCTCTACTGTCACATTTTAGCATTTCTACTCAGGTGAATACTTCCAATGAAAGTTTATTTTGTTTGTTTTCTTTTTAGTTAGTGGTCTTGTTATCTTGTAGTGATGCTTTCATAATAAATTGTCCCAAATATTAAGGCTGTTTCTCAGTTCTCAAGATCGCAAGTATGGACTTGTGTTCTCGCCAAGTATGTTCTTCACAAGAGCACAGAAAGTATGGACTCGTAAAGTACGGGAAAACACCGGACCGATCTGTGTCAATTGGAACAGAAGCTACTCGTGACGTCACCGCATTAAAAGCTCGTCTGGAGCTGCGTTTAAACTCCTACTATTAATAGTCTCTAGATAATAATACATATATATTTTTCATTTATTTGGGGGATTGTGATCAACACAGCTATGCCGAGAGAGGGCTGCTGCAGACGGGCTAACGTTAGCTATGGTTGCGGGTAGCATCAGACCTCCTCCGGTCGCTAATGATCTTAAAACGTACTTTTGTGGAAAACGGCGACAGAAAAGTTAACTTTTAGCTTAATACTCTGAGCCCTGTGAGCGCTGGTCTGGAAGCTGCTGCTGGTGCGGTGCATGCTGGGAAAACTTCGAATGCAACAAGTCTGCTCTGATGCATGCTGGGTAACGAGGGAGGAGCGAGAACAACTTCCTGGGATTTTGTCCGTTCTCAGTCTTGTGTTCTTGTGAATTGGAACAGTGCTCGGGCCGAGGCTGATGACGTCTCACGAGCACACAAGAACGCAGAAGTACGCTTATTGAGAAACGACCCAGACCTAACCTCAGACATGGCTGGAAGAATGTCTCTAAAAAATAAATAAAATAAAATTGTTTCCTCTAAGCCACGTGCTGATTGATGCTAATCATGAAATGATTTTACTATTATTTTATTTATGTTGCTAGAAAAGCTAAAAAACTGTGTAGTTACTGCAATTTACAAAGAGTTAGAGGAATTTATACTGTATCATAAGCTACAGCACACATTTCATTGGGAAAAATGTTAATGTTTTAATGTGAACAAAAGGTAATGTCTTAAAGGTGTAGTGTCTCATTTCTTCCTCACCCTTGCCAAAGCTGGACTCTTACATACAGCATACTACACTCTCATGAACACGTTTTAGTTATTTATTTTTATTTAAAGTGGGACAAATCTCTTAAATTAAAAGTAAACTAATGGAAATTGTTACTGTAATCTTTCATTCTTTTAATAAGTCATGTAACTTGTTTGATCCCGTCTGTATAACAGGTTTAATATTGGTGTGGGGCCTGTGTGTGTGTGTGTGTGTGTGTGTGTGTGTGTGTGTGTGTGTGTGTGTGTGTGTGTGTGTGTGTGTGTGTGTG
>JAUZNJ010091380.1:0-22438 GCA_034780135.1 Jordanella pulchra | reverse complement strand
GGAGAACTTGCACAATTGGTGACTGACTAAATACTTATTTTCCCCACTGTATTCATATGGCGTCATCTGAAGGCACTTTTCATGCAGTTCAATCAAATTGTACAAACAAATTGGGTAAAAGATCCGACTTTATTTCTTTTGTTTTACTGCTAATGATTAAGAACAGCTCGTGACCCACTGGATCCAGGCCTTGTTTTTTCAAGTTGTTCCCTTAGAGTTGCCCTCTGCTTACTGAATGATCTGTTGCTGTAGCTCCGCAGGTCGGCTCTCCATGGGGACTGAAACTGCTCTGCTGACGAGGCGTTTGCAGCAAAAGGAGCCCCACCCACCAACCCACCCTTCTACCCTCCTCTTTTCCTCTGAGCCACAACAAAATCATCTCCATAAAAAAGCCAAAGGGACTACATTTCCCAGGAGCCACTCTTAAGATATGATTACTGGAGCTGAAGTATTCCTGTTGGCTCAGTCTGGCTTTCATTTCATGTGGTAAAAACTGGTTCTAGGAGTGCACTGATTGCAGCTTTCTGGCCAATAAATTATCTTAAAAAACCCCGATAAGCATCTTTGCAAAAAACTGACAATGTCAACTGGTAGAGGATCAAAATATACCTTCAGTATTTCAGTCTTATCTCTTTGAAAAACACCGAACGATACCGTTAAAATGAATACAAACTCGTTTCAACTGCTCAGCCTGATCACTCATCTCCCAAAGTTCAGAAAATGCAGCCGATTGATCAGCCGGATGATGAATTGGTGCGCTCCTAACTGATCCCTGTAATCCACGTTCCCCAAGGTGATGGTGTTAAGGTTGTAGCTCTGTGTCATTCCGATGGGCGACTGATGGTTCCTCATGTCTGCATCCGGAAAATTCACCCAGAAAAATCAGTAACAGAAGCTGAAGTTTGTTGGATTTCCTTTAAATAATTTAATTTTAATTTAAACTCCAGCTGGGAGGAAATCTGCATATTTCTCTGGATAATCAGTCATGTGTAAATAAAAATGCAGAAAATTATCTTTCAATATAAAGCAAATTAAACATGTCAGACTCCATAACTGGGGAATGTAGTTTTTTTTTTCTGCATTTCAGACAAAATATTTATCATGCAAATAAGCAATAAAACTAATTGTAATAACTTGCATCATCATTTTTAAAGAGAAAACATTGTCAGCCTTAATAAAGTAAGGAAATTTGGAATCACTTTGTTTAATACAAACATTTTAATAAAATTTAATTAATTTTAACATTTAATTTAAAATAAAATTGTAATAAAATAAACAAATAAAAAGGATAGAATTTAAAATAAAATTCTTTAAAATTGTGTTTAGTTGAATCCAGGCTTTTAAAGGACCAGAAGGCAACTGCAGATCATAATGAGAGAAAACTGTTTGACCCTACTGGGCTACTGTACGAACCTAATGATGGTAGAGGGAGGCGACCTGCAGCTGTTTGCTTTCCATCTATTGTTATAGTTTCTCCTAATATTGATCAGTTGTCTGTTTGGTTTATATGTTTTATTGCCTAACCCTAAGTTACGAATAAAAAAAAAAGTACTTTAAAAAAGTTCTTGAATTTTTTTTATGGGTACTTGAAACTGTAATGATTGACATTATCGAAGTGTAGCTGGATCTTTGGTGACAAACTGTGATTCTTGAAAATGGTAAAAGGTTCAACTAGTCTGGAAACGTCCAAAATTTCTGTGACTTTTTCAAATCCTTTTAAAAAAAACTTCTTAAATGCTAACTGCAATAAAGGGATTTCACAGTCGATGCAAATACAGGTTCTGTTACCTTTTGCTGAAACTCATGGGTGCACAGGGCCTGCTGGAGCTGCAGGATGTCACAAAAACACTGTTTTTTATTGATTTTATTTATGGCTAATATTAGCCTTTACAGAAAGCATGCCGATAATATTGTGCATCCCTACTCTGAAGTTTAGAAGCGTAATGTCTGTTCGCTCCGAGTGCCTGAAACCAAACACAGATTCATTGTTTATGAACAAAATCCAATAGATATGATTCTAAATATCAGTTGTTGGACTTTGTGTCACCTTGACAAGATTCTTGCATGAATCCACTGATAAGTTTCCAAATTAATCATTAAAGATTTCTCATTTTGGTTCTACAAGGGAAAAACTAGAGCTGCCATAGATATAAACATCTTTTACTATTAATGTTTAGATTAACATTGCTCGGATACATTTTACAGACCATAACAATCTGGCAGCGGGATGTTTAAACTTTGATCAGCAGGTGGATGGATTGTATCCAAGCACATTAGGGGGAAGGAGAGCGGAAGTAAAGCTGTTGTAGCCGTAGCAGCAGGGACAATCTCAGCAGTGGGAGGATTGCAAATTGTGAAGGAGGTGCAATCAGTTTTATTATCTAATTATTCAAAGATAATATTATATCATCATGTTTTTCTGTTCTGAGTGTTTTAAAGTTTTGACTTAATTGAAGCTGTTAGAAACCTGAAGGTTCTGTAACATATTTATTTGTAAAAACCTGAAAAATCAGGACGATACTTTGATCTCATTTCCGCGTTTTTGCCATTCTGAAGAAATAAATGGAATTTGTTTCTGGTGCTTCTTTAGTTTCGGGGGGAGCGTTTATGATTCTTTAACCCGGCGGTCCCCGGCAGACAATGAGGGTCCACAGTCCTTGGTCTTGGAGGAGTGAGTCGGGATAAAAACCTGCGTCTCTCATCAGCTCCTTCATTTGTTCTCCATTTTTTCCATCCTGTTCAGCTTTGACTAAAATCTGTGCAGCAACAGACCACTGAGCCACACACAAACACACAGGCTGCCTGACCTTCCCAAGCATCAGACGAACTCAGGCGATTAAAAACAAATTTAAGACACTTTTTGCATCCATTAACCCATATTGTTTCTTAAGAGGACCATCATCATGATTTATAAACCGATGCACGAGGTGCTGAGCTGTGCAGTGTGGTTCGCAGTCTGTTCCCCCTTTTTTCCGTCTTCTCCACTTTCCCACAGCGGGCTTTCCTTCCCCTTCCTGCTCCTGAGAACAAACAGCCTTTACTTTCTTTCCAGGGTGGTGTTCTCACTCTCAGATGTTTATGAGACAGGTTGCCCTCATAGAAACCTGATGCGGGGAGACCGTTTAAGTCACACATAAACATCTGAGCGACGCCGCAGGACTGAATACATCAGCATGGCGTTCCAGAAAACTGGAGCGGGAAGATTGTTTCTCCTCAGGAACTCCTGAGCCAATATTTCTGAGCATCAGCTGCTTCTGGTTTGAAACATTAAGTTTATAATCAGGCTCTTTGTCGCCATGCTCTCATTTGTGTCCTGGGCGGTAACTGATAACACACTAATCTGCAGTGATCCATGCCTTCAGCCACTGATCTGCATCCCCAGTGAAGCTCCAGCAGGGCAGTAAAGACGCATGTTGTCACATCTACTCTGGTTCCTCTTGTCAGTGTTGGAATACATCCCGCCTTGTGCATGAGAATCCCTGTTCTCCCGGAGCAAATGTCCCTCCCTCTACAGCTCAGTGGGTCAGATCAGTGGGAACGCCTAATAACTCTGAGCCCTGCCACCTGTTGTCTGCGTGTCAGTGCTCCAGGCCGCCACGTTCACACTGTCTGTGTCTCATCTTCCTCCAGAAGACAACGATCAGGAGGAAGATGAGCAGAGGTGTGAGGAAAAAGAGGAGGATGTTCTAGACGCGCTGAAATGTCAGGCGGCTCTGGCAGCGCTCCGACACGCCAAGTGGTTCCAGGTGAGCACAGCTGGACTGCTGACATCTTTGTTTCCCAACAGACGCATCTAAATATTTCATCTGTCTGCAGCAAATATTTACTTCATTCATCAGTTTATTCATATCGCGCAGAGTTAAAACACATGTTCTCTGAATACACTTAACAAAACAGTTGGTTTATACCAACAAATTCTATTGAGAGGAAAGAGAACGCGGACTAACAGAAGCAGTGATCCAGGAGTACTTTCTGTGTTACAGGAAAGGATCCTGTAGTACAGGGATCTGCAACCTTTAAGGTTCAAAAAGCCATTTGCTACAAAATAAAATGTATCAAGAGCAATAATAGAGATTTTATAATTTTTGAGTTCCTGGGTAATTGAACCAAGATTTTCTATTTGAAAGAAAAGAACCCTTTATTATTCCTTCAATACTTTTGTTCTTATTGGGTGCTTTTGGAGCCACAGGTTTCAGACCGCTGCTGTAGCGGCTCCGTCTTGTTAGGAAACATCGCTAAGCTGATGAGCTCCAAGCCCATATCAAAGTCTAGAGGATGAAAGGGAGCACATCCAGTTGGTCTCAGGAAACGTTCAGCCAATAACTGTTTTTTGGAGAGAAACTTCTGATATAGATGCCTGAGTGTATCGTTATAGCAGGAATATGAAGGAGCTGACGGCAGCGGCCAATCCAATGAGTCACAGCTTAACAGAGAAAGAAATAAGCATAAAGTGGAGTTCTCAGGGACACATGGTGGTATTCAGGTTATGGGGGTTATTATCATAATAAAAGGCACTTTTATACATTCATTTATTCATTTTATTCATTTATATTTATTCATATATATATATATATATATATATTAAGTGTGATATGCTTAAAAAAATGTAACACAAAAAAAGGATCCAGCCTCTGAGGTTCTGGGATCAGATCACTACAGCCTGCCAGTAATGATCCATCTCTGGACCGTATCAGGGGACTTGGACTTGGTCCAGAATAACTAGGACAGTATATCCTCTTTCCCGCAGCAGACGCCTCATAACCTGCAGCTACAGAGCCAGGGGTTGTTTACCTTCAACAATAGCTGTTAAAACAGTTTTTATATGTACAGTATAGACAGATATTAAATACAGTGTTTTGAAGCTTTATAAGTGTTTTTTTAAATGGAATGCTTGAACTGAGTTTCCACAGCAAAAAGTCTGTAAAAATGCCAAACCTCGCTTTCAACATTTGTTATGAGCTGTGCATGATGGTCAGTGTCTCTGCTTCGGACTCATATGTCCAGATGTCTTGTAGTTCTTTGTTCACTGTGACTCGTGTTAACAGCAAAAATCTTACTTCTCGATGAAATGATTGAAGACAGAATAAAGACGTTTCATAAAGATACAGCGAGGCTGTGTTGATCAGAGATTTAAAAAAAGGTTTATAGGGAGACCACCTGAAAAGAATGGGAATAATAGCAGGGTAAATGAGGACAAATAGGTCAGGTTTTCTGTCCTTGTCGGTGAGCAACATTTAATCTTACCAGATGATTGAGTTTCAATCCGGTTTCAGTTTTATTTCCCCTGCCAAGCCTCAGGTTTATCGCCTCACTCTGAGATCAGCAGCTTACTGAAGCTCCAGGGGTCAGAAAACAGCCTCTAAGGCTCAGTGGTGTCAACACTCACTCTGTGGAGAAGCAGCTATTCTCTGGTTAAAATGCTCCTCATGCTGTCCATCTGTCCCCTCAGGCCCGAGTCGCTGACCTAAAGTCCGGCGTCATCGTTCTGAGGGTTCTCAGAGACGTGTGCAACCGTCAGCCGGTGTGGGAGCCTCTCAAAGGATGGGTAGATGCTGTTAAAATCCAGCAATTTCCACCGCAGAAGTTGGAGGAGGTCATAAGCCCTAAAACACCACCACTCCGTTGTGCTCTTGTTTCTGTGCAGCCATTAGAGCTCATCTGTGAAAAGGCCATCGCCACCTGTAACCGGCCGCTGGGTCCAGGTGAAGCTCTGCGTCGTGTCATGGAGTGCATCGCCTCAGGAATCCTTCTACCAGGTCAGAGATCAGCTGAAAGTACTCTTGGTGTTTTTGAAAATTACCTCCACTTTTACAGTTTCAAATATGCAGAAGAGGTCTGCATAAAACCTCCAGGTCTCCATGTTTCATTTCCAAACATTGCGATTGAAAAAGATTCCCAGGTTGAACTGTTTGCTGATTGGTTCTCTAGTAAGACCCATCACTCTGGTAGGAAAATAACAGTTTGTTCTTGCCTTGTCTGAAAAAGAAAAAGTTCAGTGACTCCTTTCAGTTTTTAGTCTAGTATTAAAACTTTTAAGGATTATGAGAAAATCTTTTAAACTGTTATAAAAAGGTCTAGATTAATGCTACTGGGATCAGAACAGAGAAAGGAAAACTTAAAAACAAAAAATCCATCAACCATTTCTGCATCCATCTGTTTATGAATTTAGTCATCCATCAATTTGGCTGCTAAGATCAGAATGGAGTTTTTTCCTTTCTCATCATCTATCTATGCAACTAAAGGTTTGTCTGTTCCTTCCACCCCATTTTCTGTTCTTAGTAGAGATGTAAACAGATATTCAATCTACGATTTTCCATTAATGGTTAACTAACTGATAATGTCCACTTAGAGGTAATTTCTTTCAGTATTGTAATGCTACCACTGTCCACTAGATTGCTTTGCTGTTATTTCTGAATGGGAGCTTCACTCTTATTTGTAAGAAAAGTAATGTTAGAGCAGAATCATGAATCGATATAGAGTCCGGTCCAGGATTATTTACACTGTCTAATGACGGCAAGGAAGCAGAATGAACTCCATGCAGTTCTGTTCTTAAGTTTAAAAACACTCAGACTCCTCAAGTTATCACCTAAATAGTGTCCATTTAGCCCAGCTGCAGGGAGGAGCAGCATAATTCAGTTCAGAAAGATGTGATGATAGATAAGTGAAGGCATAACACAAAACGTCTGTAACACGACAGAAAATGACATGCTAGCAATAAGCACAGTAGATTAGGTAGCCGTCTGTGGATTAATGCATTCATGGATCCAATTTTTTATAGCAACCAGAACCATCTGTTTTTAACAGGTACATCACGTCTGACAGCATGTCGGAGCGACATACTCTGTCTTTCAATGATAGTTTTACATATCTGTACATCAGAAATCTGATTTTCTTTTCATCATTTTTTATTCATCCTTTCTTTAGTTGTTTAATCATTTTTAAGGAAACGTTTTTTGCTTAATTCAGACATTATTGAATACAGCTGTTGGAATATAAGAATTTTTTTTTTGTTTATTCAACATATATGAAAAAAAAGATATTTATTTTTTGTCTATGTTTTTTTTGAAAGATCCTTTTATTAAAAGAGGAAACTCTGTTGTCTTTTTAAGAAAACTATTTTGTCAATTAATTATTTATTCATCACTAAGGTCAATTCACTTTGGATTAATTCATCAACTATTGAGTTGCACCCCTGCTTCCTGGGGCTGGTGCCTAATTTCAACTGGCAGGAGTGATGCATTCTGATAAAGAAAAACTCACTCTGATTATGAGCTGTTTTACCGACTGTTTGTTTCAGTCCAACAGCAGCAACATTTTAGTCAAAGCTCACTCAGAAAGAACCTGATCCAGGTTTCACAGTTCCTATGTGCAGAGGTGGAAAAAAGGGGTTAAATGTTGCAAAATAGAAACAAACACGGATTGAGAAAGGGATAAAACCCACAAAACAAAAGTAGAGTTAAAATGAACAGAACTGATGTTTAACTTTCACTGTAAAACTCATTCCTGGATCTCAAGGCTGTGGGAGAAGAGTCTTTCTAACCTATGAAGAGCATCCTGAGCCTGCTCATTTTCATTCTGCACACGTCTCTGAGCATAAATGTTTCTGTTTGACTCCAATAAACACAAACGTCCTCTGATGTTTTTTTTTTGTTTTTTTTTTCCTCCACGGCTCGGCTTCTTTTTCTGATCCTCCATCTTTGAAACCTTCAGATCTTTTCATCAGCGACTAGTTCAGACCTTCTGTTGACGTGACCGGATTGCTAACGTCTGCTTGAGGGTTTTATCACCACTGAAACATTTAGGAGTTTTCTTTTCAGTTCAGACTAAAGTGTAAACAAACCTACTTTCCGACACGTCAAACATCAATACGGGTTTTTCTCCCCAGGAGGTCCAGGAGTTCACGATCCTTGCGAGAGGGAACCCAGAGACGTCCTGATGCACCTGAGCGCCCAGCAGGCTGACGCCCTCACACACAGCGCGCAGGTCAGTCCACACCCGTGTCCAAATATAACACAGATGCACTCAGCTCTGGTTTTCTGCATCTGTTAGACAGTTTACTGTTTACCAGCTTCACACGCTGTAGTTCTCAATCCTTTATTATTCTGGTTTCTCATGAGCCTTAAAAGCCTGCATGAATAGACCCCAAGTATGTCACCTTTGCACCACAGCGGTTTGGCTCCAGCTGGTGGAACGAATGGATCTGCGTCAAAATTTGCGACTGCGAGCTGTTTAAGGCTGCAGATATGTTATATAAACGTATGATGATAAATTCCATGTTTTTTTGTTTTTTCTTTTTTCTTTTTTTACAAGCTGATGTCTGTAATGAGAGGGAAGGTAGATATGGCGGTCGATGTCGTCGTCGTTCATTTTAGGCAGTCATGAGGTTTTCCGATGTCCTGCAATCCTAGAGATGTTTCGTTAAAAAAAAAAAAAAAACAGAGAGAAAAGTTTGAAACGCTTCATGTCTTCCTGGGTTTAATCCAGCATCTCTGAGATGAAATTGTTCTGATCTCTGTGGGTGCTTTTTATTGTTTCACCCTGGAGATGAAGGATTCTGCAGAGCAATGCAGACGTTTTAATCTAAGACACTTTTTACATCCATGATCTGTGTCTTTTTATGAGCTCTGCCTTAACATCGACCCCTCAGAGCCTCATAAAGTCGCTCCTTTTTTTCCTGCTATAAATCCAGTCGCAGGTGCTCACCTTACCAGGCTCCCTCATTATCCTCCTTGATTAACAAACATTCCTCCGGGCTGCACTGTGGAGCCGTCTGCTGCATCCCAGTCAGCATTTTCCCCCTGGAAGCAGCTTCCTGCTGCAGAGCGGCAGAGTTTCATTCAAACTGAGCTACTGTCAGTGGAATAAAGCCTCTGACCTCAGACTGCCCGGGCTGCGCTCGCTGGGAGCCCAATTAGCCGTCTAGTGGGAGTGGGAGTGGGAATGCACCAGCACAGCTCGCGGGGTTCCCTCTGCTGCAGTCCTGAAGATGAGGACGTCCCTTCCTCCACGTGTTTCTCTCACTCACATTCTCTTTGTTCTCCGAAGTTTGGGAATCATTTTTCATATTTTCCTCCCTTATTGTTTCCCCCACTGAGTGTTTATAATGCATGAAGTTTACACAAAAAGCCGAACTGCTCCCTAAAGTTTCTGGGTTAATTAAAACGTATCGATATGAAAGTAATTGGTAGCTTTGCAGGCTGCTTATACAGAGCTGCAGGGTCGTTAACCACGCTCATGTTTCTGCTCCGTGTGTGTTTCAGCATGCTCTGCGCCTCATAGCGTTCGGACAGCTTTACAAGGTGCTGAGTATGGATCCCCTGCCGGCCAACAAGGCCTCGCCGAGGCTGTTAGAAGGTTTGTGGGTTTCATCTGTCATCAGCTTCCTGTTTTCTGTTGATTGTAGTTTTCTAGTCATTCATTGAAGGAAAGTTTGTGTGAAGTAGTTGCTGATGTTTGGGTTTGTTTCTGCTCTGCAGGCAGCTGTCAGAAGAGACTCCGAGAGGAAGCCGGCTGTGAGGACAGAGACTTCAGCAAACGAATAAAAGGTGATTTAAAAGACTCTGTAGGCTCAACCTGATCAGAACAGCCAAGTGCTTAATTTGTGTTTTTAGTGGTGTTTGTTACCTGAAAACCAAATATTCTGACTTTCCTACAAACCCCAGAACAGTTTCTGATCAGATTGGATGTTTTTGGGTTAAAGAAGCAATCAGCAGGACTGAAATGTGTTCAGGAACCTCTGCAGCTCACTGGATCTCTGTCTTCTGTGTATCACAGAAGCAGGTTGTAGTTTGTTGCCACGTAGAAGGAAAGTTGCCCTGTTTTACTTTTTCTACAGACTTTTGTGCACAAAGATCATAATTAAAATGTCAGCATGTAGATTTAGTCCCAGACGTGGAAAACGATCCCTTTCTAATTGATGGTTGTCTTGTGCGGCCAGTCCATGTCTGCCTACAGTAGTTGGGGAAACGTCTGGCTGTGCAGTTTGATCGGAGATGCTGAGCTGCAATCAAACCACTGAAGGTTTTAGTTAATACACCATCATGAGGAGAGAAGCATGGAGGCAGAAAGAAAGGCAGGGATTTGAAACTCACCTCTTTGTCTTTCAGCATGTAGTTTGCATGTTCTCCCTGTGCATGCATTGGTTCTCTCTGGGTACTCCTTGGAGCTGAGCACTCGACAATATAATCATATTTTAACAAAACAATTTTCTAAACAGAGAGAACTTCAATTTTGTTCACATTACATTTACGAAGAGTTGAAGACTGGCTTTCTCTCTCCATCCCTTTAGATGGCCGTAATAAGCTTGAAGTGCATTTAGAGGCACACAAGGGGATCAGAGAGTTTCAGCTCACATACAGATCCATGCGTGCAAGTAGAAGTGAGCACTTTTCCACATCATAGTAACAGTGCAGTCCTGCTATAATAAATGCTGGACAAGCAAGATTTCAGAGTCATGAAAGCAATGAAGCTCTGGAGTGAAACAGTTACATACTGGTGGTTGTTGCAGAGGAAAATCTAAATAAAACAGATTTTTTGGTGAATTTGTTGAGCCCTAGATCTCCTGCGTCCTCCCTGATGGTTAGGCTCATTGGAGTCTCTCTGTTCAGGCTGTAGATATGAGTGTAGGCCTGGTTGGTTGTCCTGTGTCTCTGTGTTGCCCTGTGATGGACTGCAGACCTGTCCAAGGTCTCCTCTGCCTAATAATAGCTGCCGATAGTCACCATTCTCCCTATTGATGATGGATGGACAGAGCTTGATGGGTTTTGAGGGTTAAAGTTTAATCTGCTTGTAGCTGAAAGCGCAGTTGGGTCTTATATTGAATCCTGTTTCCTTTGTGAAGCTGTGTTTCTTCTTTTTAATAGGTTAAGTCACATTTTCTGGTTCGCTGCCTCAAATGGTGGAGGAACAATCTGGATTTAGTGTTTTCATGCTGAAACATTAGGCATTGTTTGTCAAATCGATCAGAAAATGGGGAAACCCATCCCTGGTTGGAGCTTCACGCCTTCAAAGAAGGCTGGAGCTTTTAGAAACCGTTTGAAAGGTTCACAGAAAGTTGGACTTTAATTGGCTCAATTTACACCTGTTTTTGTTTTTTTTTACAGTTTATTATATGTTTTGTTTTTTTAGGCTCTAGTGGCCTTTAATTTTGTTATTTTTTAAAGTAGTCAGACAGGAAATGCAGTGTGCACATGGAGGAAGTGGGCTTGAGGGTTCGAGTGCATGGGTCTGGAGCGTTGGAACAGTGCTTTTGTCCTGCACTGTAACAGACATCGAAAGCACCCATCCCTGTTATTCTAATGTTACTAAGAAAAAGTTAGAACTGCAACAAGAAATACTTTTGTATTCACACTTCTGCACTAAAATATGAATTACTTTGAGAATTACAAGTGTTTTCTTCAGACACTACAGCTGGCTTTTTTTTTTTTACTTATTTTCCCAATAAACAAGTAAAATTCCAACAAAAAATTAGCTGTGTACAAGACATCCTACAAGGGTACAAAAATACACTTTAGAATACAAAAAATATGTGGAAGAATTAAGACTGACTGGATCAAATTTGCAAGAAGAACATGAAAACAGAGGCTTTTTTGTAGTATTTAGACATTTCAAAGCATATTTTACTTAGTTTTTAATCTTTTCATTGCTTTGCTATAAGAGACTTATCTATAAGTCATTTTCTACTTTCCATGTACATTAATAGATGTTTGAAAATCCTAAGGACCAACTTAGACTGTCGATGTAGAATCTATGTAGCTATTAAAACTTTGAGATGTGATTAACAATTGATAAATAATTGTGTAACTTAGGACCAGAATGCTTCATAAGATCCACACAGGATATAAAGGCAGTTCTTTCCTCTTTAAATGTACAAAATGTATCTAATTCAAATTTGGATTTCTTCTTTAAAATGTATTACCATCATGTTTTCAGCTGATTTGCTGTTTTCAAAGTGGTTTCTTTAACCGTGGGATAAATGAGTCATTTACTAAATTTAAAGTGAATATTACTGAGGGTCACTGTTAATAAATGTGGCATTTTTTTCTATACAAGGTCCTTATTTATAATAACTGAATAGAAAAAAGTTTCACTGAAAGATTCATTTTTTAAACAGTAGATCTATTATCAAGTAGAAGTTATAAATATTTCTATTTCCTTTCGGAAGGTTGGGAAAATGTGATGAATTTAATCAGAGTGAAGTTGATTATTTGAATACAAGTGCTGAGCTATAGATTGGCATGTTTTATTATATCTAAGGTTGTCTTTATTCAGGAAGGTTATAAAATCTGAAGTTTGCCATTAACATTTAACAAATGTTGAACAGAAATCACTCCCTTAATCAACAATCTGTAATGAAAATTCACTTTTTGTTTCAAATTATTCCCTGGATGATTAATTCAGCTTGTGGGGAAGAATTAATGATTGTATCTCAATTTAGAGAACAAAAACTATTTGTTTGTGATTTGTGGATGTTTTACAGGGACTTTTATGTTTTATCAAATTTAAAGACCAGAGGAGCTGGACATTTTGCTTAAAATGTAACATGCAGCAATGAATTGTGGGCAATTCACTTCACCGAAGTGTGGATCTAGTGGGCGGGGCCTACCTTTGCAACATGACTTATAAGCTCCCCTCACATCGTGGCCTAACTCCATCTGGATTCAAACAGCCATCTTAAAAAATTCTTAAAGAATCTTAAAATTAGATGAAGAAGAAAGGTTTTTGTTCCCAGAAAGACCTCCCACTTTGTTGGATTTTCCAGATTTTCACCCGTTTGTGTCTGCCTCTCCTGGGAATCGTCATGGCAACAACGGTTTCACTGGTTCTTCTTACTTAGTTCAGCAGATTGTTCTTCATCATATTGAATCCACCAGTTCTGTCCCCATGGACCCGGTAGAACATTTGAGGTTTTCTGAGGACTCCTACAAAGTAAAGGTCACGGCTGCTTTTCAGAATAAGAGTTTAATTCAGTTATTAGATTTTTAGTTGGTTTCACCCTTTATAGGACACTTAACATTTTAAGTGAAGAATTTTATTAAAGGACAGGATAAGACCTTATTACTTTTGTAATAAGTGTGATTTGATGGCAAAAATCAAGGTTAATGTAATAACAAGAACTCCTGCCCTAATATGTAAAAAAGTTATTTTATAATTCATGAAAACACTCACAGAGTGAAAGAAGCACATTTATTTGTTAAAATATAACCTTAATTGATTAATGCTGATACAGGCAATTCAAGTTTTTACTTTTTACGTGTCATCCAACTGGTCAAAAACCAAAATGACCCGTGCTGCCTCGTAGTATTATCTTTGCTGAATGGCTGGATCTAAATCTTCACTGATGGATGGTGGTTTGTTGGCGACATGATGACAATGTTAAATTAATTAGCATTAAATAATCGTCCTTCAGAATAACATCTGAATGTTTTCTCTTCTGATTTTCTTCTGTTCAGGGTTTTTTTCTGCAGTTTTTCATCCATGATTTGTTTTTAAATCTCGATTTAGAAATAGAATTTAAAGATACATTTTTGAATCCTAGTATTTAAATTGATTAATAAATAAAATTCATCATTATTATTTCATTATTCAGTTTAACTGTTACATTTGAAATGGTTGTGTTTCCATTTCGTTGACCCTGATTTTCCTCCATGAGCATCAAGGCTTTATTTTAAAGCTCCAATTCATGAAAATATATCAAACCAGATTTGACAAAATGGGAACTAGAAGCCCAGAATGTTTTCAGAAACACGAGATTACTCTGAGACAGACGAGTCTAATAGCAGCAGATAAGTGGGTATTGACTGGGGGGGGGATCTGTCTCTAAACACCATTGACCGTAAACAAGGTGATCTTCTGCAGGCTTTGTGCAGAAGGTGGAAAAGTGACTCAGTGGAGCTGAAAGCATTGAAGCTTTTCTTAGAAACCAGGACGCTCCGGTGTGACAGGGATCCAAACAGCCTGTCAGGCGGCAAAACGCCGCCGAATGTTTGTGTCAAAGGAGAAGAAAACAACTCGACTCTTCCTGAATGGGACCTGAAATTCAGCTTCATGTCTGCAGGCTGAACCGACCCATTCATCCCTTCACTCTGCTCAGCCTGCTGCAGGCAGGTTTTGACCTTTAACCTCTGGGGCACGGAGCTCCATCGTGCAGGAAGATCCTCAGACCATCAGCAGCTTTTCCTGGATGGTTTGGAGGAGATCTTTTTTTTCCTGCAGGATGATTGATTGTCATGATAAACCAGCAGTATTTCAGTTTTATTGCTTGATTAGATTTTTGTACAAACTTATGTGAATTGAATTAAGATACTTTCTGAGGTAAATTATCTGCTTAAAAATGGTGTAAACATTAATTGTTTCATCCCTAAAGAACTTTGTTTCCTGATTTAATCCAACTTTCTTATTGATGAACCCTATTAATCATCATTTTAAAACAGAAGAAATACAAAAGACACAAAACGATGATTATTCTTCAATTGATGAGATTCAAACATTGATGTTCATAAGCAGCTCCTTGTAGGTCTCATATTTTTTTATCCAGATGTCCCAAACATTCAGAAATGGATCCATTAAAGATGATAACTTCTCTCTTCTGCTATCTGTCCAGTTGTACCTAAATCACAATCAAGCGATTAACATTTTATTGGATAAAGCTGAGTGGAAATGATTCTTTATTGATTTCCTAACTATGTCATAGTATCTTCTGCCTCTTGTGGTGCAGTTTCTGTGCTGAATTAAAGGTCCATGTTAATCTACCTCGGTTAAATCACAGCTGTTTGAATTATTGAACTAAATGTTTGGTTCGTTTATTCATCTAAAATATAAATGAAGATGTTTATCGGCTACACTATTTCAATTTGACCCACAGCTGCTTTCTCTTGTCCTGTTTCTGGTTCAGTAAGAATCAGCAGGATATTTAAAGATGAAAATTCTTGTGCAGCTGCAGCTCGGAGCGGCCGTTTTATTGCAGCCTGTAAGTTTCCGTGGCCCTCATGTGTCCCTCGGTGTCACAGTAATTAAATAGGCCCTCGCTGGGACAGTCGGCCCCGGCAGCTCTCATCAGCTCCCAGTTCAAAGCAGGAGACAGACAGGGATTAATCCTGCAGGCTGCACAATTATCTCCCCACTGCTTCCTTCACACAGTCAGAGTCAGCGCATTAACCCCCCATCCTCTTCCTCAGGCCATGTCTCCGTCTTCACTCAGTCACAGCCGGACTTCAGAACAAAGCTGCTGTGATACAGAAACTATTAGTATCGTGTTTAAAAGGGTTCAGCCTGTAGCTCTTAGCGACAGTCATAGTTTCTCATGTGAAAATGTTTGCTGCGCTTTTAGTAGCTCTGTTTCCTTGCTGCAAGAAAGTCCTGAGTTTGCCTGGTCTCCCTGTGCATGCGTTGGCTCTCTCTGGGTACTCCGTTTCCTCCCATGGTCGTTACAAAGCGCACAAGGTCTCCCACCTCTGGATGGTTTAGATCAGGGGTCACAAACATTTTACAATCAAAATTTGACGAGAGGAAATAAAACATTGTTGGGTCTTTGAATTGTATGATAAATATGAAATTATTTTTAGAAGAATTATAATTTTATTTCTATACGCAGCTTTTAAAATGCATTGCACAAACATGTTCAGAAAGATGGATGCATTTAAAAAGTGTTCAATCATTTTATTAGATAAATAAAAACCTGCTTTTGTTTCATTTTTTTAATCCATATTTTAAAAAATTACCTTTTGTTTTTTTTTTTTTAAGCATTTTGAGTCAACGTTATTAGGGGCCACACAGGGGCCCCTGTTTCCAGACTGATGGTGACTTGGAGCCTCGGCAGAGCATAAACAGTCTAAGCAAAGATCCCTTATTTCTAAAGCTGCCTCACTACGTGATGTTGCAGTGATATTTGGAAGGATGTCTTTAGTTTCATTTCTGTTAAAATGTTTTCACTTAGCAAACGTTAACTTCTGATTCCCCAAAATAAAAATGGACAGAATTATAGTCTCGAGTGGTAAAAAAAAAACCCTCCTATTTTATGCTGTTCTCCTACATTAACGATGAATACCTGCCTTACTGTTTCAAAAAGTCTCTAATATTTCCAGTGTGTATAAAATTCTCCTGAATACCATCAAAGCTGCCTTCTTTTAAACCTTGTTGATGTGCTTCACAGTTTCCGTCTCTGAAAAACAGAGATTACCCAACTTCTCCTTTTCATCTTTTATTACGAAAAGAAATTTAAGTAACAAATATATTTTTTTTACTTCGTGTTTTTCTAGAACTGCTGTAAGAAGCTGTGTGGTTTTCTCCAAACTTGCTGCTGTGCATTATGACCAGACACCACAGCTTTGAGTTTATCTGTCCGAATATGGTACCAATGCGTCATATTTATTCTGCTCGGTAACAGACTGGGAAGCCATAAACTCTCCCACATACAACCTGTTGACACCAGGAGCCAATCAAACTATGCTGAATCAGAATCAATGGACTGCTGTTTATAGAAAACATCTGACAGGTGGATTCCAGACCTATTGACCTCCAGGTTTGGTGGCCATGTTGAATCAGTCCACCAGTGGACTGTTGATGTGTTAATCTAAGGAGGTGAGCCTCCTGTTGTCGCTTGTTTTCAGTGGAAAATGTGATTTTCTTTACTCTCAGTAGGTGTTTTATTGTTTGAACTCATGCATTGTTTGTTTTCTCCTCTTAGGTACTGAAAAACACTTCTGTGGCTCCTTATCTGAGGGTCTCTGTGCAACAGTTGGTTTGTTTTTAGTGAAAAAAAAACACTTTGTGGGAATAACAGACTCCAAACTTTAAGGAATTGTTTTGCTTTTTCTTAAAAGATTACAAATAAGTTTAATTATTAAAGAACTGGGTGTCCAAGGTTTCTAAAAGTGGACGAAAGCATCTGGTTCTGGTACCGTTCTGGTCAATCCACCAGCATTTGGTGAGAGGAATTTACTTTTCCCTCCAAACTAGTGACCGTCTGCATGTCTGCTCCTGTAGTCCTAGACTGGAGGATGACTGACCCGAACCATCCCATGAACGCTCTAATGCGTCTGAACCAGATCCATCCGGGCCTTCAGTACCGTCTGCTGTGTCAGTCGGGCCCGGTCCACGCTCCAGTCTTCACCATGTCCGTGGAGATCCAGGGAACCACCTACCAGGCCACAGGAAACTCCAAGAGAACCGCCAAGCTCCAAGTGGCGCTCAAGGTACACGTCAGGTTTAAAGGTCAGGAGGTTTGGTTTCAGAACCTGTGGACCGGCACCAGCTGTTGAACAGAACCAGTGGATCTACCTACAGATTTGGGTCCAGCTTGATGTTTTTGATGCAGTTTTTTATTTTAGCAACCTGAGAATTTAAGATGTTTTTTATTCCAGCCAACCTTCAGTGACATAAATAATTCAATGAAGAAGAAAAGGTTGAAGTGCCGAGTTCAGACCCGTCCGGATCCAGTCAGACAGAACCAGATCACTGAGAAAACAGCGGATGATTTCTTTGTTGAGTTTGTGGATCGATCAGATTTCACTTCTACTGCAGTAACATGATGTCTGTGGTCTCCATCAGGCGCTGCAGGCTCTGGGCTACGTGCTCGGCTCAGACGGAGACCTGGACTCTCTGAGCGCCGACGAGAAGTCCGATGGAGAAGGAAAAAATGACAGGATGTCCACCAGCTCCAGCTCTGCATCCGTCACCTCCTCCACAGAGGCACAGGAGGTGGGAAAACACCCAAAGATCTTAGTGTCCGTGAGGGAACGACTCACTGCAAACATCCGCAACAAGCAGGAAATTAGACTTTTTAATCACACGACAAACTGTTGTAACCCTCCTCATCCTCCACCTTCATCATGTTCAGACGGTTAATGTATGAACTGACAGAACCTGCTGCCGCAGCAGATGAATTCATTAAATCCCCGTCACTTTAAAAGGCAACACCTGTCTGAGTTTATCCCTCTGGTCAAATCTGTGATCCACAGAAACAATTAGGAATTCAGGTCATGAAAATGTTCACAGTTTATTTCATGTCAGAGAAACAAACTTTATGGAAGACTTTGACTTTATTGGGATTTATGTGACCTCTGGCATCAGAGGTTTATTGAGTCCAAGGGTCAGAGAGCAACGGTTTAAAGGTGAGATATTAAGAGCTTTAAGCTTATTGAAAGTTGATGGGTCAAGCCCACTGAAGAGCCATTGAAGTACAGTTTGGAACAGAAAAAAAGTGTGAAGGTCATTTTACAGTTAAAGGGTTAAACAGCTTCTTGAGCAATACTAGGCTTGACTTTGTTCATTATTCCTTAATTAACCTCAAATAATAAAAACTAAACTGGAGCAGCACAGCTTCAACAAACATCGCTTTAAAGCTTCCCCACAGTGAAGCACGGTGGTGGCAGCATCATGGTGAGGGGATTTGCTTCTGCAGTAGGGGCAGGAAACCTGGTCAGACCTGATGGTAAGATGGTTCAGTGTGAGACCTGAACCACAGCGAACCCAAAATCTGACCACTTCTGTTTTAGCTCTGATTTTATTAACATCTAGAAATTCAATTTGTTATAATAATCTTTTTTTTTTTTTTTTTGCTTTATATCAGGTTAGGTTGAGTTCGGTCTTGAAAGGTTGTTTTTCCCACCAAAACAGTCGCAGTTCTCAGCATTAGTGTATTAAAAAATGTTGGATCCACGTCATCTTAAAAACCTGATGGTTTCATCCTCCACCTCTTTTTATTCTGTTTCTTTTTAAGGATCTCAGAGCATGGAGACAATCTACCCACAACTTATATGTTCATTCTGTTTTTCTCAAACAGATGCATCTTTTTTTACCCACTTATTTTATCAATAAGGCCTCAGATGGAGGAAAACAATTGATCAGTTTATGTTATTTTGATTGGCTGCTGATCCCTATGACCCGCCCCCGAGCTACTAATCAAAGCTGTTCTCAGTTTGCCAGATTTTGTTTTTAAGAAACTCCAGTTTAGTAGGAAAGTTCCCTCAGAAAGGCCTTTTCTTCTGTTGTTACTTCTTGTTGCAAACATTGAATGTTTTGAATTTTTGTGTGAGTCGCTTTGAGACAAACAAAAGTGAGAACTGACTGAATTTAAAGTCCTCTTCATCCCGTCTGTAGTCCAGAGCTCCCGGTCCGATTCTGACAGCAGGCGGGAAGAACCCGGTGATGGAGCTGAACGAGAAGCGGCGCGGACTCAAGTATGAGCTGATTTCAGAGAGCGGAAGCAGCTACGACAAACGTTTCATCATCGAGGCATGAAAACACACACACACACCCTGACTTATAGATTTCCTGTCCTCCTTTCGCTGCAGCTGATTAGGAATTGATGAGGAAGGGAACGTGTTTGATGTTGGGAAACTTGCTGCTTCCTGCGTGTCGGCTTCACTTCAGATGTCCGCAGAGACAGCTGAACATGGAGCTTATTTATTCCTGCAGAATCAGAGGCAGTCTGGAGGTTTCAGGCTACAAGTCGCTGCAGTGCATCAGAACTAAAGCTGATCTCCAGCTGAGAGATAAACGAGCTCCCAGCAGAGCGGCGTTGGTATAACTCTGCTTCTGCTGCAGGTGGAGGTGGACAAACAGGTGTTTCGGGGAACTGGTCCCAATAAGAAAGTAGCCAAAGCCAGCGCGGCGCTTGCTGCTCTGAACAGCTTGTTCTCTGGACCCAAATCCACAAACGGCAAAAAGAAACGACTCAACCCTCCGGTGAGTTAAACTCCAGAGCGTCTCTCCTCTCACCTGCAGGAAAGTTCATTCAGATGATCTTTGTGTCCATGCAGCCAAAGCGACCTGTCACATCCGTGCTGACTATCCCGTCCCTCGCTGCCAGACCTCCACGGCTCCCGGTGATCCCCAGAGCCCCCTACATCAGCACCCCGGCCACACACGGGTACATCCCTCCAGGTGGGTCAAACTGCCTCAATGCATTTATGCTTCACCGGCTTTAAGGTTAAATGAAGGAAGATGTTCCTGCTGATTTTCTGCTGCCTACTTTTGGATTAATTTAATAAAAATTAAATTATCTTTAAAAAACAAAACAAGACACTTATTAAATGATTTACTTCCTGTCTTATTATGATGGATTTATACAGGAAAGGAGAACCTGCTGAGCAAAGGAAGGACCAGAGATCCAACAGCTTAGTTATATTATGACTTTTCTGGGCAGGAGAGCCCACAGCATCACTGTTTTTCTTTTGTTCTTCTTTAGACAAGCAGACAACAGAACAAAGAAGAGTTTCAGCGAAATTATCAGAGTTTAAATGGAGCTTCTTGTTAGCTGCATGTTTGGATGATGCAACGATCCCTGAATTAGGCCAAATAAAAGGAGCACATATAGATGTGAGTTTAGCACTTAAATTTAGGAGGAACTTTAAGAGTTCATTTGAATTATAAAAAAAATGTTCTAATAAAGGGCTAAAATCTTTCCATGTTTATTTGTTTGGATTCAGATAGTTTCTAAGAGGCGAGCTGCTGGTTTTTACCCTCAGTTTATGAATAAAGCTTCTTGAAAAGCAGGTTTCTAGAAAATCAGCTTGGACGCTCCTAAAGGAAGCCATTTGTAGATGTGAGGAAACCAGATTGTTTTCTGGATCACCTCTCTGATGGTAACAGGATGTGGTTTTTTTGCAGGTTTCGGGGCTCCTTATGGCTACAGCCCTGCAGGTCAGCTCCCTCCTTACAGTGAGTCGACACGTCGTCGTTTCTGATCATTAATCGCTCCATTCTTCCCTTCATCCCAACATTTCAGCTTTTTTTTTTTTTTTGTTGGCTCTTCCTCAGGTCTTCCCTCCAGGTTGCCCTCAGTAGTTCTCCCCATCATCCGAATCCCCCCAGTTTACCCTGTCACCCACCTCTACCCCTATTAGGACCACACCCACCCATTAAAAGGAATATCCTCACAAAGCTAAGGAATCAGATCCGCTGACTTTCCAATGATCAGCAGTGCTAATAAATACCTCTGTGTGTCTGGATGCTCAGGTTTTTAATTGACAGGTTTTACCTTCCTGGATTTCTACTTTATCCATCCTTAGAAGATCAACTACAAGTTGTAAGAGTTATAAAAGTAACTGTAGTGTTTTATAAGCAGACATCATCTCTGTTGATGTTTCCCTAACAAAACTCAAACGACTTTTAAATTTTAAAAAATGATATTAAAAATCAGAAAAAAACTTTTAAAGTGAGTGTCGGCTCACAAACACCAAAGATTTCACTATTTCCCTATTTGGAGGCTAGTTTCACACCATTATGTTCATTGATCTGAAGAAATGTGAATTACCCTCATATATATGAAAAAGAATAAACTAGCATCTTGATTTCAGGTGAAATAAATCTTTTTTTTCAAGAAATAAATCCAACATTAACAGATTTTTGAAAAGCATTGGTGAGTCTGCAGTCAGACTGAGGATCTTTTATGCAACCCATCAGTGTCTTTAGTCATTTTCAGGCTAAAGAAAATACAAACATCTAATAATAAAACTGATCTAATTTTCTTTGGTCATTTTAAAAGAAATCTGAATGAATTCTGTCGTTCTTTTCTGTCCTGTATGTGGATGAATAAATTGTCTGAGATTTAATGTTTTCTCATGAAAACATGCAAATAATAAATGTGTCACATGCAGGAAAATGATAAGTTATTACAACCTGGAAACAACAATTCATTGCCAGGTAGAGCAGCTCTTTAAGGGGCATATTTAGTTTTTTATTGCTTTCGCCTTTTTGGTTTGATGAGTTCTTTTTTTTTTTTAGACAAATGTTTAAAGTAAATATAAAACAAACAAACGAATCAACTTCCTGGAGTTCAATTTTCATGATTATTTAAATATCAGAGGTTCAGTAATAATGAAGCGGTGACTTTAACGGATATTCCTTTAACTTTCCCTCATGGCTGCAGTTGTTTTTCTTTTCTTTTGTTCTGTCATGTTTTGTTTGTTTGTTGTTAAAGTTTACAGCCATCATTTGCACTGAATGCAACCGTTTACATTTGCTGTTATTTTATTTTGACTTCCTTGTTAATGATGATTTTAAATAAAACTATTTTTGTCAAATAGTGTTTTTTTTTTGTTAATTTTTATTTTTACAGTGAATTGATTCCCTGCTTTCTACAATATTTGGTGACTTTAGCAGAAAAACAAGCATCAAATCTGTTTGGTGTTTAATTGGTAAAAATCAGATGATCCCTGTAACCTGGGCTAGTGTGACGTTACGGCTGGAGATGTTTGATTTCACTTAAATTACAACCTGAAACTCATGAGTGAAACTTTTACTTAATGTTTAAATAGTTGTGGAATTATTATCAGTTTTATTTAGTTTTGAATTCTGATTTCTAATTGTATTTTAGTTGTAATATGTTTTTAGTATCTGTTGACTCTTTTTTTTATTGTCTAGTTTCAGTTTAGTTTCTACTAGTTTCGGTTATAGTTTTGTTTAGTCTTGTATGTAATGCAACTTTCGTAACATG
>JAUZNJ010091370.1:2709-22439 GCA_034780135.1 Jordanella pulchra | reverse complement strand
ACATTTATGCAGATTTGTGAGCGGGTAGACAATTAATGTGATCTGTACTTTCTGTTTCACTGATGTTATTTACAATTGTCTTATTAATTTCCAGTCATAATCACCTTGGTTAGATGTGGGCATCTTGTTGCTGATGTAAAATTTACACCAAACAACTTTTCTTCCACATGTTTTGTTCTGTAATTTTAGCAGTAAATTACCGGCAGCTGTGGTTGGCAGGAACCTACCATAAAATTGAAGTGGTCAAAATAAAATGTTGTTATGAGTTTACCGTGGTTTTTTTTTTTTTTGTTCGTTTTTTTTAATTAATTAATTTATTTTTTTTTTGTTGCATAGCCTTTGAAAGGGTTTACCACATTCCAGTTTTTTTTAAGTTTTTTTTTTTTACCATAATACCGTTTATCCAACATTGTTAAATTGACAACAGATTACTGTAAAAAGGACGATAGTTTATCTGTTATTTTACAACTAATAAATGTTAAAATTTTTACAGGAAATTACATTATGAGGGTTTATAGAATTTGTTTTTTCCGTGATTATTTAAACTTAAAAAAAATAAAAACATGTTTTCAACAGTGAAATTTAAAGTTACCAAACTGGTGGACCGTTTTCTCTCATACGGTTTCCACTTTTTATTTATGGTAAGTTTCTGGCAAACACAGCTGCTGGTATTTTACCGTACATTTGACATAATTTTTTTTACAGTGTACAACAGTTAAAAGCAGTAATGAATAGTTGTGCTTTAGTAGTCTAAACTTTAGTTAAATTTTTACATTTGTTTCATATTGATAATTAGCTTAAGTCCCTCTGTGAATACAATGGCAAAAGGTTTAAGAAATAATTCTTTCAATAAAATAGTTGCTGTGATTATATTTTAGGGGATTTTGTTGAAATACATTTTGGATTAACTATAGAGAGATTAAGGTCCGTCAGTAGAGTAACAGCCTAATAGGGTTGAAAGTCTCTGGGAACCACGCAGCTGAAAGAGACGTTATTACTGAGAGGTTTTATTAGAGATTTTATTGTTTGTCTCATTAGATCTGGAAGTAAAGTGCCTGGACCTGTTGAGATGTCATGATAGACGCTTAGGTGTAATTCTCTACTTTAAAGCCTTCAGTCCTACGCAACGCTTCAGATGATCCAATCAGCCTGACCAACACCATAAAAAAAAAAATCACCATCTGGATTTAATGTAGGAGAACTTAAAGAGTGTGGGGCTGGAAAAGTGTCGCCGTGATTAATGGGTTTCTGCTGGAAACAAGTTATTAAAGCCGAAGCGGTGCGGTGAGCGGCATCTCATTCCGACCATGTCAGATGGATGCTTAAGGAATCATCACACTCGCATCCTGTTAGTGGGGTTCAGGGGATCAGGGAAACCAATTTTCACACATGAATTGACCAGCGATGGACCAGGCTGAAGATATAATGTGCTATTTTCAGAATAAGATAAATGTCCACACCTGCAGCAAGTCTTTGCTGGAGGGAAGCTCAAGTAATTTAATATCTTTGCTTACACTAGTTATGTAAGTGTAAAATATTAAGCTTCTCACAGGATTTGGGTCTGCGAATGAGATGTTTTTTTGGGGTGGTCTTGTGTGTTGGTTGAACCTCTGTGTCATTTTAGCCACATGCTATTGATCACTTCTCTGCTGAAACACCCAAAGGTGACCTTTTTTAAGGTTATTGCTAGATGCCACCTTATTTGAATCAAAATCTCTCAACGTTTCAGATACTCTATAGAGTTACAAGGTTCACAATGGGGGAAAAAAGGCCCCCAGCATGTGGTTTTAAAATAAAATAAATACCTCAGTCTGTGTCCAGGTTGATCAAACTACATGTTTGAGACAGAGAAGTTTGTCTAACCTCCTAATCAAGCTAGTAGACCTGTGGATAGAGCCTTGTGGTTGCCATGGAGACCCCTCTATGATGCCACTCTTTGCTTCAGTGATCTCAGGAGATGTTTTTCCACCGTCTCACTGTACATCTTTAAAAATGGGATGAAACATTTAATTAAAAGTGCTCTCCTTGATTAAAGTCAAGTCTTGAGATATTCAGATACCTATGATTAAAAATAAAGCTGTTTTTTTTGTTTTTTTTTAAGAGAGAAACGCTCTTTTTTCCAATTTTTTGTCTGTTCTAAAGTGTGATGTCACTCTGGGAGACTGGTTAGCCAACACTTCAGATATACAAACTGAAACAGAAAGCAATAGTGACAAAATAGAGCGAATTTCAACGGATCATAAACAGAATCCATTTAACAAAGACAATTTGTGTTTTCTTTTTTACTCGTAGAGCCCACTGCCCTGTTTAGAGCAATGCATCGCTACACATCTCCGTGTCTTTAGATGACAGCAAAGATGTGTCAATCAAAACCAAAATGAAATGTGTATGATCTAATTACAGGCATGCCCACAGTCGGTTCTTAAAGGAAATCAGCTGTGCTGAAGCAGGGGAACCTAAAACCTGCAGGACAGTGGCCCATGAGGACCAACTTTGGACATGCCTGATCCAATACCTTTTTTGGTCGTTCTTTTGTCCAGTCCTCACTGTGAAAAAAATAAAAAACCTAACTCTCCTTAACTTAAAACTTAACAAGATTTTATCCCATATTTGTGTTTTTGGTTTTGTTTAAACCTGTTAGATGTTTTCTTTCTCTGTTTTCTGGATTATGAAGACCAGCATACATCTGTCATAAACTGCATTTTTCTTATCTTTCCCATTTTGAAGAGTGGGTAAGAGGTGTGGACCTGTGTGTCGTATCACATTTAAGCCCCAGGGAAACTTGTTTGTTTTTTAAAACGGTCTGACAGACTTTCCCTTCATAAGGGTTAGAACTTTTCCTTCCACATCACTTTCTTCACCAGCACCAAGGGAAGAGATTATCTTGTTAATGTAGACGAAGCTCTGCTCCATCTGTCCATCTCCCGCTCCATCCTGCCACCACCCATCACCAAAATGATGGGTGGCGACTTAACTTAATTTATTGGTTTCTGTTGGACAAATATAATTGATATTTCTATTTTTCATGAATTATACTGATGAGTTTTGTTGGAACAGGTCCCAGAATCAGTCGCAGTGTTTTTTAACATATTCAAATAATGCTTTGTCCAAAACGGAAACAATAAATTCCCCCTGAAGTTCAGAAAGAGGTTTTTTGTTTCATCCATACATTAAAAAAGAAGGAAGACTGAACCCGACTGAATCAGTCGCGTTGGGCGTTAAATTGTGACAGCGGATGTATTCCAGGACTGCTGTATTTTTATTTTCCTTCAGTGTTTGACAGGCGAACATTTCCTGCTCCAAGCTGCCTGTACACTGTGTGGCAGCATGTTGTTATTATGATAAAGCCCGTCTTCACAGTCCAGACACACTGTATTTATGCTTCCATTGTGCTAACCGGAGACATATTTGCTGTGATGGTGGGGGGTTTTGGGGAGTAACTCGTGTCAGGAATGCTTGAAGCAGCTGAGGTTCTGCAGACTACTCATCTGGTCCTCTAAATGTAAAGATAAAAACCGAATCGTTACCATGTAGCTTAATAACCGTTTGAGTTTGATTAGTTCTTGCAGACATTTAAAGTTGAAATCGGCAGGTATTTTTTCACTTCTGATGGGTAAAAAGGAGGGGAAAAAAACTGTATTAATCACAGTAGAACCGCTTTATGCGTTCAGGAGAAATGCATCATATGTTTGCAGAAACAAGATCAGACTGTCCTCAAGCTGAGTGGAAATGTTTGTAGTTTTCTGATGGGAGAAGCGTCTAATAGTCCTGTTTCTCTGCAGAATACAGCAGGCATGTCTGGAGGAATCTGTTCTGACATTCTAACGCTTCACTTGACGGAAACTTAAGTTTGATCAAATATCTTTTCAATGCAACATGAAAGTCTTTCTGTTTACTCCCTCCAGTTGCTGCCAACACAGTTTATGTTGTACAGTGGTCAATTCAGCACTCAGCTGTTTAGGAGCTGGATGTTCTTGGGCGTTAAATTTGGTGGAGCTTGAAGCTCCACAAATAAATTAGCATTTTTTTAACAGTTCATCTCATTTGTAAAATATCTTTAACAGAATGACGGTAACAACCTTTGGGGTTTAGTCATTTTGCTATTTGTTTTTTAAATAATTTAGTACATGATTTTAACTGGACCATCTAATCTGAATGTTTTAGCTCTTTCTAACTTTTGTTGCATCTGACTATTTTGGAAAATTTAACTATTGATTGTTTCAAATAAACATAGTTTTTAATCATTTTCATGAATCCCAGTTGTCATCATCCTCAGTAATTACATAACCCTAATATGTGTGTATAACTGCTACCCTTTAAGCAGCAGGAATGAGATAATTGCTTCTTTTTCTTTTAGATAAAGGCAATTTGAAAATTTTAAACCTGTCTTAATTCTTTGTGCATTCCTGTTGTTTTGTTTTTTTACTGCAGGATATGTATTACCTTGCATAGTGCAGCAAGGCTTTTGTTATGTTCGAGTGTCAGGAAAATATTACACAGTGAGATGGAGACTGAAATTAAATTTTGATGGTACAGTTTATTAAAGTAGAAAAAATAACTGAACACCAACACAATTTGGAATTATAATTCCTGAGTGGCCATTCAAAATATGTAAAGTGCAAAAGTAGAGTAAATTTGATTCAATTTAAATACAAATTATTAATATACACTTCAGATTTTCTTACTCAAATACCAACAATTAAAAGCAGACACAGTAAGATTTGACATTTCATCTGGGAAAGTTAAAGGTGCAAAGAGGGAGATTGAGAAAAAAAATCCACTTACAGATAATTTTTTTTTCTTGAATAAAACGAAAACAATCAAAACTCCAGAAACATCAGTTGGTACTTTTAGTGCTGGTGCTGACTTAAGAAAGCAAAGGGGCTCAGAAGCTTCACGTAAAGGGCTTAATTTCTTGTACAAAAGTTAAACTGGCTGGGAAACATTATGGAACATTTTTGACAGCTACACCTCTTTAGTGCAGGAAACTCAGGAAAACAAAAGGGAGGCATTTACAGTCACTGTTTTATATATTGATATATTGAGGCTGTTTTGATTGATAAGTTGTTTACTATCGATCAGACAGTTGTATGTTAATTTTTTTTAAAACAGTTTCGTGAAAGTTGATGCTTCAACATTGCTGTCTAACTTATTTGATGTGTTTTTTTTCCATCATGCAACAGAGGGGGAGATTGATTGAAAATAGTCTGGGAAAAGTTAATTTATTCCAATCAATGTTGGAGCGAAGCAGCTGTTTGACCTTTTCAGCTGTTCAGGGCGAGTCTGTGGCTCTGCTGAAACAAGAAGAAATTAGCGGCTGAGACCCTCCTGCCTTTATCTCATGATATCGAATCACTTGTCTGTTTTAATTAGCTTCTTGGTGTAGAATCAGCAAAAAGGCCAGTTCACCACCTATTGAGTTTTCTTCCTGTACAGTTTGGCAGCAAATTGAATTCAGGATGATGTTGTACTTGTTTCAAGAACAGTGCATGTTACCGCGTCGTGAGAAAAGAGACCCTGGGGACTAATTGGCTTCATCTCATCCCGATCGCACAGAATAATAGCTCCTTCTTTGATTTTTTTTTTCTGCTCTGTTAAACGAAGATGAGCTCTGTCCTCCGGTGGTGTACAGAAATCCTATTCAGTAATTTCCTCTTAAAACGCATTTTCTTTCTTTCAGTGCTTCAGCCATCAAACACCAATATATATATATATATATATATTTTTTTTCAATTCAGAGATCCTCTTAAAAGTTAAGTGGTTTGGCTTTTGAAACTGTTTGTCTATGGGTGCATGGGTGGATGTTTGTGTGAATGTGTTTGGATTAACATTGGTATGGAGGTAAATGGGTTTGTGTTGAATAGGAGGTCGTGAGCATGAATATGTCACATTGAAATGCTAAGTTGTTAGATTGGTGAGTTAGGCAGAAAAATCACAACGTTTACTGCTTGGAAACACCAAATAGCAGATAGCCTAGCCTCCCGAAGGCCCCAGGGGGACAGAGACCAGGCATCTCCTTAGACCAGCTGTCGTATAGAGGTCATCAGTCACAGTGGCAGAGAGAAACCCATCGGTTGCCTCTATAGGCAGCCCCTGGTATCATCAGAAGACAAAATTATGAAACCTGATCTGTATTCATATCTTTTTAAATTAAATGTTGTAGTTTTAAAACTATTTTCATAAAACTGAATTTAATGGTGAACTAGATTTGCTTTGAAAATATATTTTGTTGAATTGACATTACCCTATTTTCTCTTGTTTTTTTTTTAACTTCAGGTTCTATAATTTAATTTCTGTGAAAAAAAGAGGAAATATTAACTTCCTTTGTGTCATACAGCTGAGGATGAAAGTAATTTTTAAGCTCTTAGCATTTCTATATCTGAAAAACGAATTAGCTTGTATTGTTTTCTCACTCCCTGCATACATTTACAATGATTACATTTTTTCCATCTATAGAACATTATAACCTTCAGATAACAGCTGAGTTACTCTTGTATTTTAAATTTTGAGCCTTTAGCTTTTCCATTTTGATTATGCAAGGATGGAATAAGTAATAAATGCATATTTCAGGCTTAGTGATATTTAATGATTAATTAAAAATGAAAATGCACAGACATTCTTTATTTTCAAAATATTTCTAAGAATTTCAGCTTTTCCCTCTTTTTTTCATCCATTTTTAAGATACCTGATAATAAATGTCTTGTCTCTATTTATTTACAGCATTTACTGGGTTTGACTGAAAAGCCTTTACTGCAATAATAGCCAGGGATAGTATTAGTTTTAGTTAGTCTGAAACTGGTTGGTACTAAACATACAGAACTACTTGTTGAAAGAAAGATGTGAAAATATTAGCTAAATCTTAAATAAGTAGAACTAAAGTTTCATGGTCAAAGCAATGACATCAATTTCAATTTTTTAAATCACATAATTACAAAGAGAACATCTAAATCTGCCTAATAACGCCATGGCGACTCAGAACATTGTTTAAAAATTTTCAACTAAAATGCTAAGAGGAAAGAAAGAAAACTTTCGTTATGGTTGAAATTTATTATAGAAATTAAAGCTAAAAAAGAAATGTTTCCATGCAAAAATATTTTAAAAGTAAATTGATTCAGTGTTAAATCATTAAATTCAGTTTTAATTTAGTGAAATTAGGTTTTAAAAATATGTGTTTGTTTTTTTACATGAATTCAGATTCAGTTAGGGCTTTTTAAATTCATTGTCTGATGGCACAAGTTTCTGTCCATGTGCCACATTTGAACATATGAATTTAACGTATAGATGGACAGCAAACGTAATGCAGCAAACCTTGGTCATCTACTAAAACAGAAGAACCGTTTCCTGTTTTCCTAAATAAGATTTCATAACAGAAATCTGTTCCCCTTTAGCTGGTTAGCATCATGCAGGCGCACAGTTGATTTACAAAATACAGCAGCTTCAGCTTTCTTTTCTTTTAGATATATATATATTTTTTATTCTCAATTATTTTCCTTTGATCGTGAAACTGAATTTTAGCTAACCTATTGGAATCAAATTGTTGACTTCAGTCTCTATCCATGACATGACAAAAAATACCACCAAAGATGTGTTGATGTTTGTTGAGTGGGTGGGTCTCTGATGGTTCATACCATTTATTTATTTATTATGCTTTTGCTACTCCCTTATTACAAGAATGAAACACAAATTTAACACAGGGAACAATAATCTTAATTACTCCAAATTTCAAAAATAGCCAGTGCATTAACAGTAAACTACCTGATATCTAATTTTAACAAGCTGTCTGAATGGTATTTTAACAGAATATTTCTTCTGCATCTGTCAGTAGAATCATTGATAAGGGTAGCATTGAGCTTTGTCAACAATCTTCATTGTTTTGGATGACCTTTCCAGCTAAAATCTATCTCTCCTATCATGCGTCTCCTCTGCAGAATTGCTCATAAAGAGCAATAATCATATCCAGGCTTTAGCTTAAATTGGAAATCCAAGGGGATGCTCTATGCTGAGATTCACTTTTCTGCTTCTCCACCTACTACCAGAAACCCACACACACATCCCAGTTTGGGATTGAAATAATTGCAGTCAAATGAGTTGAGATGTGTGAGGAAATGAGAGCTCCAAACATTGTCTGCAGAGAGATGGTAGTATTGAGTTTGAGGGCTGATTACATGACTATAACTCACATATTCACCTCAATTACCTAAGTTGTAATTGCACCTTTATTTTTATCCTGTCTGGTCTAAAGCACATCAGCTGTTTAGAAGTGTCCCCACCTCACACAGCTGTTCATACAGACTCACACAGGCAGTGATCCAGGACAGAGCTGTGAAAAAGTGCGAACAGAACCACCCAAAAAGTGAGACCCTCCCTGATTTAAATGCTCTCATGCAGAAACCAAAGTTGTTCCAGCCAGGAAAAACACCCCATCACCACCACCACCCAAGGCCCTGTGCAAGCAGAATGTGTAACCAGAAACCAAAGTAAGAACAAGAAATGCCTTCTTAAGCTCAGAATGGTATTTGTAAAACAGCTGAAAAGGGGTTATGAGTTACATTTGTGATAAATTTGCATGTACATTTTAAAAAAGGTAGGTGGAGTATTTGCACTTTTAGGACTTTGTTGTTGTGTGTCTTTTTTTTCCATTTCTGAGGTTTTCATGACTCCAGCCATACAGCATCTCTTTAAAAAATAAAGTGATTTCTTTTTTAAAAAGCTGTCAGTTTTGTAAGTTGGAAAGATGGTGAAAAACATTTGACTCTTTAGAAGATTCCAACTCTAAAAAAAGAGAATACACCTCCAGTGTAAATGAATAAAATTAACTGGTAGAAAGTAATTGTTTTGAAGTTGAGCCAATTTAAATTTAATTTAGAGGTTGTCAAGGTAAGTAAAGTTAAAAGGTTTACAGGTCAGGACTTGTTGGACCTCATTCTGCGGCAACAAGTTTTAGTATTGTTCTCCTGTCTGACTATACTAGTCTCTCCTGTCATTGGGGAGGTATTTTGGTCTATTCTTCATTCGATTAATTGGAGTTTGCAGACATTTGCTTGCCTTTTCTCAGCTCTCTGAAGCTCCCCACTTCTACTGGTTTACTACAGTGGGTTTTGGTTTATGGCCCTTTTAGTGACTCTAAGGTGTCAAAGTCTGGAGGCTGCAGGTCCAAACCCTCAATCAACTAAGAGATCTCGATATTTTTGGTTTTGTGAGAAGGACAAACGGATATCTAGTTTTATTTTAAAAGGGAAGAAACACAAAGCTAGATACAGTTAAACACTTATGCTTAGAAAAGATAGAGGGAGGGTTGTCTCCAACAAGTCTACCTGGAAGCTAAACTTAAAAAAGTTATAAAGTGGTTATGTACCTATGAAAGTTGTTGTGTATAAATATTCTGACAGAAACATTCATTGGAGCCCAGACACTTTTAGCAAGATGCCAAGAATTAAACCTGTTTTGTTACACTACTGACCAAATCGGAGCTCGGACAAATTCAAGTTCCCTATTTAGCTACTTTTGACTTTGATTTGACACCAAACAAATGGACAAACTTATGAAATTGAGCAGAGAAAGGAAGCAGACCATATTGCAGTCTTTTAGAAGAGGTGATTTTGCCAAAATTCTAAATCCTACAACAAAAGCCTAAGTTGGTAAAGACTTTGCTTTAGATATTTGGAGCTAGGCATTAATATACAAAAAAGGCACCTTTTTAGTGCCCAGTGAGATAATTCAACTAATCTCCCAAACATTTCCTTGCTAAACCAAGTAGAGCCAGTATTTCAAAGATCTATGTTGCCTTGTTACAGGGCAAGGCGAACAGATTAAATTGTTAAAAATGGAAGAGACTGGACCTCGATGACTGGTATGAATCCAGAGCCTTAGATCAAGCTCTTGGACTTTTGTAATGTGCTTCCCTCTCTGACATGCTGAATCCGTCAGCTGTCTGACATGTTTTCTACTTGAAGGCGATATTTTTTGCAGATTGAGGAGAAAAAACAGTTGCTCCTTTTAGGTTCCTTTGTAACATTACGGTATTGAAATGAACTAGTACAACACAAAGTTATAAACACTTGTCCAATACTTTGAAGGGACTCACTTGTTAAAGGTTGCCTTTGAAGCCCTGAAGAAGGCCCATTGTATGCTATTGTCCATCCAGGCACCCATTGTTCTTTGGTTCTTGCTTACCCTTTCCTGGTTGGTGAAAGGCAATCTTGGAGGGATCAGCTGATTCCGTGTTGTTCCTCTTTAAGGCATAGCTTCACCCTTTAAAGAATCTCATTGTATTATTAAGTATCCAGAACTCAGCTTTTTTTGTTCATGACCCACATTCCATTTTCATATCTTTCAACAAAGATTGTTTTTTAACTTTTTGATAGACTGAAGCAGCTCCTACATTACTGCAGATTAGTGCATGGATCAAAGGTACTTGAACCTCTCTACTTGAGGCAAATACTCACCCTCAGCCATTGAACGACTTGGGTTGAAGCCACTGTTAGCTGTTAAGAACCATGATGTTATCCTTCACAAACGATGGTTAACAACTTCAGTTCATAGTGAAGGTCATGTGTTGAAGAAAATGGGGTTTCTTGACCCAACATTGTCCTGTTTATGACTTCATCTTGAGACGCTGTTCTTGAACAACTATAAAAGTTTTATCCACAAATTGATTTGTTCTGAGAATGCAGACAAAACTCTTTCCATTGCTATAGCGGAACTTCATGGAACATACAAGCCTCAGATCCCAAAACCACCAATCAGTTGTGGAAAAGCTTTAGATTTCAGAAGAATATCAGATGTTGATGATGTTTCATCTGACTTATAAATTTAAGCTTCTTTTTGGTTTTATGTTTCTTTGTGGATGTAAACTGCTCTGTGGATGTAAACTGCTCGGGTTGTCCCTGTAAGTGAAAACAGACTGATAACTTCTATCCCAAAAAGTGTTACAATATATGTGAACTATCCCTTTAAAATGTGGCTTGTTTCTCACATGGTGCTCCTACATTCTACCTCAGTGTCTGTAGAATAAAGGCTGGTCTAGTATGTTTGAAATAATTTGAGTTTAATTTGCATAATTTCAGCATCTGTGGGGATCCAATGATTCATTTGTCATGTTTTCATATGTTAAACTTAGAATGGGGGAGTATTTTTGCTGATGAATTATCTTTGGATTTGTTGCTTAAGTCTTGTTTTTCTCAGTATAAAAACTCCTGCCAAAGACATCCCTTCTCTTACTTTTTTTTTTTTTCACGTGAAACTCCTGTTGGACACATTGTGGGCGGAGGAAGTTAGGTTTGGATGTTAACTATTTTGTGTGAGGGCAAAAACCTCTTGTAGAGTTTGCAGACCTCATCATCCCTCCTTCCTGCGGTCTTTAGCGTAGCACCATCTGGTCCACAGCTGAAAACCATTAAGTCCCGCTGGAACTTCCTGCTCTCTTTTCCACGGCAGTTTCAGGACAAGTAAGTTTTTTATCTCAGTTCTGCTATTGTTTGCCTGTTTTTCTCCATGTTTCTGTCTCACTGCGGAGGCTAGATCAGCTTTTAGTTGATAAGGTCCGTCATGGTGGTGCATTCGATGGAGTAGAATTGACGTAGCAGACACTGAAAGAGCAAGCCGGGCGTTTAGATGGAACAATGAGACATGACCAACAGCCGAGGAACTCTGGGTTGAAATCTGATTGTTGTTCTGATGGCTCATGTTTTAAGACACAGTGGGAGTAAAGAAAGGAGCAAAGCAGATTTGTTTTTTTTTATTTTTTTTCTCTCTGAGGCATGTTGGTATCACAATACAGAGCTAGAAACCTGCTCCCTTTTAACACATATGGCTAAGATTAGTGAGTAAGCCTAGAGGTATTCAGAACTTTGCTTCGTCTCCATCTTTTTTAATGCATTTTCCGTCCCTGACGCTGTAAAAAAAAAAAAATTGAGTTTACTTCCATATTCTTGTTTCAGCCTAGGAGAAAAGTCAGCCGAAGTTACATCCAGACAGATTATTTCTCAGTCTGAATTCCAGAAGTTTCTTTCCCCTCAGGTAAATTTTCAGACTGGGTTTGTTTATACCGAGATTTTCTGTAAGTAAATGTTCTCCTGGTTCTGATTTGCTGTGTTTTCTTTTGGCTAAGAAGATTTTTGCAGACAGATTTCTGAGACCAAAGGTGTTGCAGCTGGTAAACAGCCCACAGATACACAGATCCTTTGTGGCCTGTCGTTAACTTTGTGTGAGTTTCTGTGGCTAAATATTTCAGCATTTTTGCATACTTTCAAATTTTTCATCAGAATCTCTACAGACAAAACCCACTCCAGCTGGTAAACACTGCAAAGAGACTGAAGGTTTGCAGACCGGTGTTAACTTTATGTGTGTTTGCCTGTTTGTGTGCGTGTGTCTCGGGGTCAGCGGATCTCCCACTGGGATTTTGTTGAATCACCAGACAGGAAGCTATTAAAACAAGCCCAGCAGGGCCGCTGTCAGTCAGAAAGGCCGATATAACAGAGAAGTGTGGAGGGGAGAGGCTTCACCGCATCAGACTGTGTCACAAACAAACAGAACGTTTGGTCAGCTTTGTCTGCAGCAAGATGTTTCCACAGTGTCAGGCTTGGTTTAAATGTCATGAGTTAATATATACATGAATATATTTTTAATTGCACTGCTAAGATGTGGATATAACTAAAATACGTTTTTTTTCTTGAAGTAGCTGTTGGATCACTGTCCTAACCTTCTCTCCACTTATTTATGCTCCTTTACTTCATCCTTGATTTGAGCTGAAGATGATAAAGATACTAGAAACATGAAAGGACAGTTAATGTCTCTGCTTCAAAAGAGTACCAAGATAAGTAAAAGCATTCGTGTACTTCAATCTAAAAAGCGTGTTATCAAAAGTATTGTGACAGAACAACAAGGCCACTGCTGCCAAGGTCGTCTTCTTTTTGCAGTGTTTCGATACAGAGCTCTGCAGAGCTCACTATGTAGTGTTACTCTTTTATTCAAAACAATAAAGGCATTTATCTTGGACATCTCTGACCTGTATTAAACAAAAATGCAAGTTAAGTTTTCCAACTGAGATATTCTGGAAGTCTTTGCAGATGGAGGAATGTTGAAGTCCCCACCCAAAATCTTGTTCCATTTGAACGTTCTGCAGCTTTTCCTAGGATTGCTGCTAGAGGGAAAACCTTTTTATTGTGATTTTCAAAGTGCATAAAGTCCATCTTCAGTCTTCCGGTGTTTTACACTTCATCTTGAAAACATAACAAAAGAATTTACGCCTTTTCAATTCTTTTTGTTTTTTATTCAGGTTTAATGAAGCAGAGAAATGCAAAGTAAAGCATAAGTGGTAAGGCAAAGGAAAACAATTCAACATTTGCTTAGGATCAAAATCTAAAATAACTTTTTTAGAGTAGAAAAGCTCTCTTCAGTGAATTAATCTGCAGCCAAACCACTACAATAATTTCACATCACTGCGAGCCTTCTCCATGAAATATAAAGCTGTCCATTAGAATAAAAAAAAAAAAAAAACAGGGACCGTTGTTCTAAATGTCCTTCTCATACATGAACTCAGTTGGAATGGTCAGAAATGTAACCATTTAGGCTAGTTTATTACTTCAGCATCATTCAAACAAAAGGGGATTTGCAATGGTTTACAGGAAATTAAGGAACTGATAGAAGGAAAATTACAAGAAAATTATGTTTAAAGAGACATTTTGTATGTTTTTACTAAAAAAAATATATTTAAAATAGCTTTTTTTATTTGACCCTTTATGATTAAAACATTGATTGATGAGCAGACTGACACCTGGAGCTCAGCATCGATGCATAAAAAAGACAGTACTTTGGGTCGGTAGTTCCTGTGCCTTTTCCCCTGCTGATGACCTCACAATACAGCAACTGCCGTCGGACAAACTCTATGGCATCCGTTTCATATAAATCAAATAATTTTATATTTTCCTTGGCGACCAAAAAATAGCTGAAAGTTGTAATAAAACGTGCCTCATGCAAGAATAAATTCTTTCTTAAATAGTTCATAAGAGTGATTTCAGAGAAAATGTCGCATTCACTGTTTTTCCCCTATTTGTAATCTTGTCTCAGGTACAAACAAATTTTACGACTGCTCCAGACTTGATATAGGAGTCTTGCATAATCAAAGTTCTCTGAACCAGACAGTCTGTACCATATTTATACGCTGTCGCTGAGAGCTCGCTCTCTTTTTCCCTGTACATAACAATCCATTCTCCCGGTTTTATTTTAAACATTTGGAATTGCTCCGCAAAACCTCTGGATGCTGCAGATGCCGTCCCACATAGACTTTCCGTGTATATCAGATGCTTGCTGCCCAGAAGGGTTTCGGAGAGAACCCACCTTCAGTCACAGATTGGGGCAAAATTTCCTCCTTGGCAGAGCTCTGTGCTCTCCAAGTGCTTTTCTGTTATTGACTGTTTTCAGATCAAATGATTTTTCTTTTTATATTATTTTATTCTTTTATTTTTACTTCTGTAAATGTGCAACCATTTCATGTAAAGCTCTTGTTATTTATTCCCCACTGCTTGACTTCTTACGGGTCCTTAAATTATGCTGCTCAATTTTTACAAAATGTAAAGTTTTTCTTCCTTGTTTTCAATGCCATAGAGGTAATTATGCAGACTTCTATTTCCCTGGAACGCACGCTCACTTTCATACAGGTAGACTGCATCAATCATTCAGAATTATTTACCGTCGACTTTTTGTAAACCAATGAAGACATTTCTCAGCTTTATCTCCTATTGGTGAAGAATCCTTTCCTGTCAGCATTGACCTCATAACTATAAGTTAATTTTATATATTTTAGGCCCTTCAAATGTATAAAATGATCCTTTATATACTTTATTTTGAGTAAAATATATAGTTTTATTCAGCACAACCCTAGAAATTCTTCAGGGTTTGTACCATGGACCAAAGGCAGCAGCTTAAAATCTGTTCTTTTACAAACCATTGCAGTTATCTAATGCTATTTTTCCCTCACAGTCTTCCACTGGGTCTATTTATCAGCATTCATAAACAGTATAAAAGGAAATGATGTATGATATGCTACCACTGCAGACCAATTAGGATAGAATTCATGATATGGAGCTTAATGTTTTGGTGTTTTTCTAAAACACGCTTCCACTTCAGCGCTCTGACTGCTTTTCCTCCCCCAATCACTCTTATTTTTTTTCATAACAAGAAGAAAAATGCCAGACATGGAAAAATGTAGTTGGTTTTTCTGTTGGGGTTAATGTGTTTTTGAAAAAGCCAAGTTCTAATGAAGGAGACCTCCCCTCCGTGTTTTTCCCGCAGCCAAAGAGTCAGGAGTATTGATTGTGGAGCGAGCTGACAGCGACCACTCCGGCACCGTTTGTCCTTGTCGTTCTGCAGATTGCCCAACGCTCGTGGGGAATTGATGGCGTTTGAATTGGGGGTCACATTCAGAGTTTCTGCAGAGGTGGATGTTTTTCTTCATTTGCAAAAGAAATCACGTTAATGTTTTCTGGGGGCCGGTGGAGAATTATGCTGTTTTGATGCGTATTTGTATTTGCTCTTATCCTGACAAGGTTGGTGTGGATGCAGCTCTTTTGTGCATTAATTCTGACCTTGTGCGATGTCGTAGAACTCATATAAAGGCCTTTATGGATGCCTGTTTTGCAGAAGAAAAGCTCTGATTGAACAAAACTCCACAGAAGAACCTCATAATGAACATCGCTTTTCCAGGAACTTCCTGTTTTCTCAGTATGGCCATGTTTATCGGGCACTTTCCGAGTATGATGCAAGTCAGTGAAAAATAAATAGAAATAAAAACCTTCCCAGACCCTTTTCCACGAGTAAACTTTACCTCATCCTGGCATGTTGGAGCATTTGCTTGCTTTCTTGTTTTTTTGGGACCGTTTTAAACTTTCCATTGACTTTTCACAAAGTTTTGAGGTTAAAACATTTTTTGACTCTCTGCTCTCGCTGCTTTTTACAGGTGGTGGATTGGCAGACAGTCAGGAGGGACTTCAGTGACGCTCATTTTCCACTATGAACCGTGCTTTCAACAGGAAGAAAGGTGAGCCAAACCACCCTCCTCTGTAAGTAACCAGTTTTAGGTCTGAGAGAAGGGCCGTGTTCATCCTGTCAGGTCAGGTGTTCCCAAACATCCGCAGTGTTTCCCGGCACCTTGCTGTCAATGGGTTCAGTAACGTTCCTAGTATATTTTACAACCTCAGTGGTATCAGTTTAGTACTTGCTAACAAATGTGGCTTAGAAAAGGGTTTATGTGGAAAATCATAACGCTTAAAAACCTTCAAAAGATTTCTGTAACCAAACCACTGATTGGTGTAAAACTAAGTGACAGACTGAATGTTGGGTAGAAACTTGTACTCAGTGCTGGCCAATTTGAAGAAGGGGGGATTTGACACAAAGCTGTAGTTGGCAAACTCCCACCAAAAGTACCTTTTGTTTGATTGTCTGATCCTAAACATTGGGCAAGGAGCTCTGTGGTGGAGCTCTAGCACCTTCCTAACCTTCTACTACATCCAAATTTACAATTTCACCATTTTTTTTTCTAAAAGATTTACTGTAGCTTTCATACTTTTCTTTGCATTATAAAATCATCTGGATACTATTTTTATGCGTAAGGGTATTACCTTAGTAAAGCCCACCCCTAACATTGTTTTTGACTTATTCTCTGGCAGGACTGCAGAGCATCTTGTCCACAGATGTCAGGCACCCAAATGGTCCTTGCAGCACTCTGTCTTTCTGCATAAGATGATATTCACAGTTTGTGAAACAGCTTGATGTGTTTCCCACCATCTGTTTCACACATATGAAGGAGCTGCAGATAGAGCTGGGAAAATGTCCAGAAAACAGGTGGTTCCATGTCGTTTAATGATATTTACCTTCACATCACCCATCTCCATTAGGTCTGCTACGGTCGAGGCAAAATGGGGTGATATGAAGGTGCAGATATTTGGCCTTTATTATACATTAAATTTATATTCTATAAGTAAATTGTTCTTCTTATTCCTCGGCATTCTTGTAAATAATGATTTTTTTCTGTGCTGGGAAAGAAGCATGAGTCATGGGAGAAAAGCACCTGCAGACAGTTGCACGTCCAAGCAAACAAAGATGCCTTCGTTCTCGGTTGACCTCTTTCCTTTTATACAACAAACCAAATGTCAACAAATGGATGTAAAGCTTCTCCTCCTTGAAATTTTAAAGTGTCTTTTATTTGAAAAATGTTCTGATTGAGATCCTCTATGGCAATGAAAACTCCAGTTTGCTGATAACGCGGTTTGTTGAGATTAAACTGCCGTAAATTGTAAATATTGTGGGATCTGCAACATTTCCTCTGCAGCCGCATGAGAGAAACAAACGTTTATTTGCTAGTTTCACATGAGATTATCTGAGCTGAATCTGAAACCTCACTGTGTTTTTTTTTTTTGTTTTTTTTTTTTTGTTGTTGTTCTCAGAGGGTTCTGATACAGATTCTGCAGTTTACCTTTCTTTCTTTGGTCAGAACTGATTTGGGGATATGTAAATTGAATATTCCCAATACAACCTAACAAGTGGCTAAGCGTGCTGGAGCTTTTAAATAAGCCTGATTTTCTGAGTTTAATCCCTTGGAGGTTTTGGCTGAGAGTGTTTGAGGTTGGAGCTGACAGAAGGTCCATTGGCCTGATTTACCTATTTATTACTACGTGGCAATGTTCTGTTTATGTCCAGCAGACACTGGCAGCAGGGCTTTAATTACTTTTATCTCTTAAGTTTTGAACCCTGTGCTCTCAGATGTAATTCTCACAGAAAGTTTACCTCTAATATCTAGTAAAAACATAAGCCGTGCTTGCAGTCAGGTCCCTTAAGGTTCGGTGTGGTGTATCTGTATACCAGGCCTGCTTGACATTAGATGATCTGCAATGATATTGATATTGCCATGGTGATATCAGTTGTGTTATGTGGTTTTTGTTTTCTTCTTTCCCCTCCTCTCCTCTCTTCTCTGCTCAGGTTATTCTGTAAAGATTTCTGTTTGCTATTAGCATCTCCAGCGGTTAGACTTAGGCCAAATAGCTAAATGTTGTATTAATATAAACATTTAAGTTAGAAACACGTGGAGTTTATATTTGCCATCAATTATTGCACTCAAAACAGTCCTTTGCAGATTTTTATTACACTAATATTGCAATAACTATACATTGACAAAATATGCATACATATAAAATGCAGTCTTAATGTCTACCTACCACCTAAGAAACTGTCTACCTACCTTCTTATCAAGTTATGTACCACCTCTCTTAACTACTTACCGTACTTGTCTACCACCCTACATACCTACCTTCCTATCCACCTTAACAAACTTCTTGCCTATCTTCCTACTAGAAGTAGGCTAATACATCATCTGGACAATATTTTGGACTGATTGTATAATTTTGTTTTTTCTTTTATCGTTCATTTGCTGTTTCACTTGGGTATTCAGCAGCCAACCTTGAGATCCAAGTAATGTATGCATTGCCGTTCCCTCTATTTGCTATCCATTGATTAAGTTCTTTGATTTGACAAAATATATTTTTTGGTTTTCTTTTTTTTAATTTGAGACATGTGTAACATTTCTTATCATTGTGTAATTTTCATAAAGTAAAATGAAGGAAGAAAAAAGCCATTATGGCTTCAGAAATCAACCCCAAAACATCAGGAGTACATATCAGGAAACGGTTAGACTGATTGATGTCGGCATCGGCCTTGAGATCCTGTATTGGTCAATCTCTACCTCCTATCTACTCACTTATCTAAACAACTCCCTTAAAAAAAAACTACCTACCAGGGTCAGTTGGCTTTTAAAAATTGAATGAAATATGGAAATTATTTTAAATCCAAATGAAACTGTAGAGGTTGAACTCAAATTAACACCTACGGTACCTTTCTACTTGCCTACAGGGGTTAATAAAGCATTTATATATCTATTAGGATTATAAAGACATTTTATGTCCAAATGAAAGGCAAATTTATCTACAGGATTTACTTTTTACTATTTGGATGTATTTTTATTAAACAACATAATTAATTGTAATTAACTGCCTAGAATTGTAAGCATTGGTCAATAATAATTTTGTCAATAATTCTTTATTTTTTCTTATACCAGAATAAGCACTAAAATGAGAATGTAGATGATTGTTCTGTAAGCCTCAGATTCTTTCAGAGGATGAATCGCTGAGAAGAATAAAAACAGTCTCAGTCATGTTTATTTCATAATGTTTTAATGCAACCATTACACAAGCTATCAAGAATGGTTTAGATTATACTTTGAGCCCAAATAAAGCCATGGAGCTGTGATTGTATTTTCCCCTCAGTGCGTTTCATGTGTGTCTGATAGCTTTGGGAGGATCATCACGCGATGTGAGCCGAGAAAACAGCGCTGTAAACAAAGTGTGTGTCATTGCCTGAGTTTGTTCTCAAACTGTTGTTTCGTAAGAGTGATCTTTAAGCCATGAACGGTCATGCTTCACTTCTTCCTGGAGTCCAACTTTCTTCTTTATTAAACCAGGGGATATTTTTTATGTATTTTCAACACAATATGATTGAAATTTGATAACTAACAGTAATTGTGCAACTATGCAGTCATAAACTACATTAAGCTTCAGTTGTTGCTCTGCTTCAGCTTATTTCTAATTTATAGCCATTTGCACAAGAATTTCCTTCTTTTAAAAGCATGTAGTGTTATAAGTAACTGGCTTTGAATCCAACTTTCTGCACAGACTTTTCCACCA
>JAUZNJ010091359.1:0-22443 GCA_034780135.1 Jordanella pulchra | reverse complement strand
GGATGGATGGATGGATGGATGGATGGATGGATGGATGGATGGATGGATGGATGGATGGATGGATGGATGGATGTTTTAATATTGCTTTTGTTGAAGTATTCGGCAGCACATTTTTACCTTACAATATCCATGCTCATACAGGTTCTTAGTCCTGTCTACGATGGAGGGGGGAAATCAACATTTTTTGAACACTTTTTGGGGGGTTCTCCAAAGGGAATCAGTTTGTGAACATATCCTTAGAAAAATGGACACATACTACACTTTCTGTCATCAACAGCTGATGGAAAGGATGGCTGCAGAAAGTTTTCCAGTGCAAAGCTGTTTGATAACCTGATAATCGCTGGATATTTATCAGAGAAATGAATCCAACCAGATTTAAACTTCATGCCGAGTTTCCTCCATGATATGTTCTTTGTCCTCACTCCATAGCTGTTCTGCTGTTTCCAGTTTGGGCCAGCTCAAAGGTAATGCCACAAAAAAAAAGCCTCTCTCCCCAAGTTGGATCTGATGACAGCTAGTGTGTTACTCCATCGTCAGTTAACTCATACCAGTGTGTTATTTTATCAAATTGATTGGCCAGTTGCCAGCGCCAGTTCTTTTGTCTTAGGTCCTCAAAAGGTCAACATATTTTTACATTTGAATTTTGGTAGGTGAGATTTTGCAGGGGATATTTTTGCATTTGAATTTTTGGAGGTGAATTTCTGCTGTTATCAATTTTCTTCCCCTAAACAACAAGCAGTTATTTCTGGTGTTATTATTTCAAACAGAATTGTATTCTGAATCATTGTGGCTTGAACAGATGATTTAGTAATGATTGAGTACAGAACAAAAATACAGATTATTTCATGATGAAAGATAAAAAGTTTTTTTCTCTGCAAGCTTCCAGTCAGATGAATCACACAACTAAACAAACCAAGTTTTGAATATTGTAACCAAAAACTTTTCTTTATTGTGTTAAACATTTACTAATATACAACTAAATAAGGATAGTCACCATTTTTCCCCTCCCACTGTATCTGTTGTAAGCTAACTTGTGCAGGTCCTTTTTGGCCCTCCTCCTGGAATTTTCCTGAGTAAAACGCGCCAGCAAGAGCTCAGGGCATTTCCTCATGAGTGGCTTTAAGAGCAGAATGGTCAAAGTTCCAGGTTCAAAGTCAATAAACTGCCTAAGCCTTAAGATGAAGGATCCTATCGGCTCGTGCTCTGTGAGTATTTCCTGACTTTAAAATATGCTTGATGTTTGGTTTGAAGATACACTGAGCCAAAATAGTGGATTGAAATGCAATCTAACGTTGGACAGAGCACACAGTTTTTTCCCCCCTTGACTTGATCTCACAATGTGTCCTCTGATCTTCAGTATAACCACCTGTATCAAGATTTGAAGCAGTATTCAAAAAATGGGGACTACTTCTTCAAAGAACTTCTAACAGTATTTCAGCAGAGGTAGGCTCAGTGTATTTTTTTTATTTAAATTACATCTAAATGGACACAGATCCTACTTTCGACTTTGCTATTGTCCTTTGCTTCAACCTTTCCCGCCTTTAGAGCTGAGCTGGAACTTACGTACTCCAAAGGCCTCACAAAGCTGGCAGGAAAGTTGATCAAAGCATGCCAAGGAATGTCAAAAAAGTAAGAGACACGTTGCTCACATTAGTTTTCAATTACGGTTACCTTTTTCTCTGTTTACAGTTAAACATGCTCCCTCCCAGGATGTATACTGCCACACAGTGTACAGTAATAATAGTCTAATGGGAAATAGCATGCACTCAGCATGTAGAGGTGATCAAAACACGGGCTGGTGTCGGGTTAATTAGCCCACATCTCTAACCTTTTCATGCTGGCTCCCGTTTCAGTTCCACCTACACTGCTTGGTGTCAACTTTCAGACGAAATGTATTCAAGAGCAGATGCCCACAGGTACATTTGACCCTGGATTAACCTTGTAACATATCCTGACCTCACATTAAAACAAACTCAAGGGAAATTTGGTGGTGTGACGTTTTCTTTTTAGAACATTAGGAAATGCATTTCACCAAGAGGCCGGTGTGGAACTCCGACAAGTTTTAGATGAGCACACCAGGAGGAAAAGGCCTGTGTGTAATTTATTGTTTCTCTCTTTTTTGAAATATTTTTTAACTTGCAGTCATATTCGGATATCTAAAAGACCCCCCTTGTGTTTTGATAGCTTGACCATGCCATTGAGAGGACTGGAAAACTTTTTACAGCCAACTGGAACGAACAAATCAAGGTATGAACCTTTTGTTTCTCATCAAAAAGAATAATAAATATGTTGTTGAATGTGCTTGCAGTGATAAAAGCATCTGTGTTGTAAATACAGAAAATCAAACCCATAAAGGGTATTGTGGCAGTAAACTACTGAGGCGTGGTGGGTCGGTTAGAAATTTTAGAGGAAACAGTGAGATGGGGGGGGGAGTTCCTGTGATCTTACAGCTCAGCTCAGAATCAATAAGTTGAATTTGTCCTTCAGTAAGAAGGAAAAGTTACCCAGTGTTTTGCCAAATGATTGCAGACATTAACAAACAGGACTGCCATACTATTACCATTACTTTTCACTCTTTAAATCTCTGACACCAATAAGAAACATTGGTACACAGCACTGATGGACTGCTTTGAGGCATGTCTTGGAAATCCTCTTATCCTGCAACTAGAAAAAAAACAAAATAAAGGATGGCTATGGATTATAAGTAAAACAGGAATAAATGAAAAACTATTTCCATCACAAGAGAAAGAGTGGAGTTGGTTGGAGAGTATAAATACCTCAGTGTTCACCAAGAGATCTACTGTATGAAACCATCTACAAGAAGGATATGAACAGACTTGAAGTTGGCCAAACCTTATTCAAGAAGTTTTGACCAGGTCCGTCAGTGTTTGAGGCAACATGCTGCATCACTTCTATTATTGAGTTGAGATTTCTTCTGCTATCATTTGTTGGGGGAGCAGCATCACATTCATTGGCTTAAAGAAGCTCACAGGCTAATAAAGAAAGACTGTCATGGGGAGTCCTCTAAAGACTCTGGAGATGAATGTGTAAAAAAACATTACGGACAGCCCTGAGCAATTGTATCTGATGAAACTACTGTATTTTATAATAGACTGTTGTATCTCAGGGAACTACAGGAGATCCTTCCTGTCCATCAGCATTGAAAACAACACTTTATATTCAACCCACATTAAAAAAATACTTTAACAATCCTACATGGTAATTAAATATTGCAAAAACTTATAGTTTTGTTTTTTTAGCCTTTGTAGGTGTTGATAATTGTAGGCATGGAGGATCATCTGCAACAGTCTGATGAAGAGGATGGTCACTGCTGTCCATAATGTTCTTCACTTTACGAAGAATTCTTCTTTGTGAAATAATCTCCAGAGGTTCTAGTAGAGTTGGTAGAACAGAGACAGACTTCTTTAGCTTGTTTAGCTTCTTTAGGTCATTTGCTGGGATGCTGTTACTCCAGCAGTCTGTTGTGGAGACGTCACACTCTCCACAAGAGACTTAGAGAAGCCATATTGATAATAGGATTCATCTTATTCCTATTTCTTCTCACAAGTTACAGCAACATTTAATTCTTCTTAAATATGAATAAAATACTTTTCAAATGAATTTAAATTCCTGCAAAGCTCTAAACAAGAGCATATCTTTATGTTGAGATCTGAACTTTGATTGAATCATTGCAACAACTTGTCTCTTTTTTTACAGTGATGTTTTTTAATTTCTTTGTATGTTTGGGATGATTGTCTCTCATTTGACCCGATTTAACCCGGCCCTCAGACCGACTTTGACTCAGAAATGCTTTGGTATACAGAGCAGTTCACAGTTGACTCATCGTCTGCAGATCTGTATATTCGTAGACTAAAACCTAATCCATCACACCTCCACCATTCTTTGTGCCAAAAATTGTTAGACGTTTTGCTGTATGATGTGTTAAATCTTCTTAGTCTTTAAACATTAAACATGGTTCTGGGCATTACGCCCACATTTTAATCTCAATTGTTCAAACAACATTTCATTATTCAACTTTTACAAAATTGACAAGCAGCAGCAACTGCTGCTTCAAAGTCACTGGTGATATTTTTTTCTTCCACTTACTGTTATCACACATCATCATGCTTCAGGCTGGTTAATTATCAAAATTAGTCATTTTGTGAGGTGTATAAATGTGCAGATGAGTAAATGTAATGCATCTGGCAACAATTAGCTGTAAGGGTGAGCTTACATCTTTACTCATGATGCACCTCAATGAAATATACTTGTGCTTGATATTCTTTATGTCTTGCTAGACATTTACACACAGTGTATTATTGCACTTCTTTCTTCTCACTGTATGAATTTAATTCAGACTGATTTACTCCAGTTGTAGGCCATTCAGATCATTAATATGATCTCTGTTTGATGAACAATAAGAGGAAACAGTTAAGGTTTATACATTTGAGTGTTTTTCAAAAAGCGCTGATCTCTTTGTACATTTCTGGGCAGAGCTGAAAAGCAAGAGAGCCTAAAAACCTGAGTATCAACTCTTCTCTCAGGAGGATTTGCCCAAATTCCAAGGAAAGTATTATGAACGACTTTTGGAATAAAATCCAAAATGTTTGACCTAAGCCATAAAAATAAAAAAATGAAAACTTAAAACACTCATAAAGTGTGTGCCTATTTTGAGAATTAAAAAAAGTTTTCCAAATCTGTCTTTCATGATTCTGTCCTTATCAGATAGAAGTAATTTTTAGCTCCTAATTTATTCATTCGCCTTTTTTTCCCAAACAAAAGAAGGTTTTGCCTTGTTCAAAGTTTAATCCTGCCTTTGTTTACATATGACTTTACTCAGGTGTGGTCATTTGTGCAATCTTTATAACCTCACTCTTTATGATGACAGTCCTGCCTTTCAGGAAAATGGGTGGATCTATCATTTATTACAGCTGCTGGCTTTAGGAAGCATAAAATCACATCTTTGCCTCCTTAGAGATCCAGAGAAGGCAACATAAGTTAAAATCACCCTTTAGATCAGAAGTTCCCAAACTCTTCAGCTTCTGAATCACAGAAAGGTACCAAAGTCGACTCATGACCTAAATACGTTTGACTTGTGATGCATACAAACATTTCTAAAAAAATCAATTAACCATGATCCTGATAGTAGTAATATTACAATTAGCATCAAACACCAGAGTAGTTGGTTTTACTCATTTTAAGGGATGCTTTTAAATCTTTAAGCATTAAAAATATGTTTTATTTTAATTTCTGTTGTCAATCTTTAGACCCTAAAACGGTTTATCGGCAACCTGAAGTGGGGTTATCTTTGACAATCAATTATCTATTTTGTTGTCTTTTTCTTACATTTTCAACAAAACCGTTTAGATTGTTATATGAATAAACTGTATGACTTACAATATTTAAATAAAACCTAATTTGGTTTAACAAGTTATTGTAGTTTAGTGAAAACTGAAAGACTGTCTTAATGTCTTTGGGTCTTTCTTGTGCTTTTCTCTCTTTAAAGCAGCAAACAGGTGCTTTAAAATAATTTCTAAACTCGTGTCTCTATTGTTTTTTTACTTATTCAAATGACCAGTCCTAGTGAGGAAACATCAGATCTACAGTGCTACACTAACAGTATGATAAAGCTCTGAACTTACTTTTGAGGAAATATTTCTTTACCCCATAACATATGAGATGTCTTCTGGTTTTCTCTACTTTAAAACAGCTGAAAAAGCGATTGTATGGTCTAACAAGAGAACACGAGGCACTCTTCAACTATCTAGAAAACAACAAGCACATCAGCACTGAAAAAGAAAAACAAAAGGTATAGATTACTTTTGGGAAACTACTTTTATCCCTCCTAATATTTTACATCAATACATACTTTTGAAAACTGTGTGATTGTTTTTTTCCTGTTTATTTTTTTCCCCCCCTGCAGATGTTTAACAGGCTGACTAAATCAGCGGAGCAGCAGTCCCGAGTGGATGAACATTACTACAGTGTCAACATGGAGGGTCATCAGATGAGGCTGAAATGGCAAAACACCCTGAAAAACTGCTACCAGGTGAATAAAGCACCTAGCTAAATTTTTCACATTTATCTATCCTATTATTATTATTGCAAAAAAAAAGAAAAACTTGAATCGGTCAGACAGAAATTACATAATTCATTAGATGTGCAAACATAGCTCTTAGTTCTTAAATGTTTGAACTTTATTAAATTTTAACTGTATAACGAAAGGAATAACCACAGAGAGGAAAATCAAAGCTATCTACCAATGGTGTCTTCTAAACCCATTCTTATACATCCCTGTTGTGCAACAATAAGGTTTGGCATCACTCGATAAAACAAGAAGTTCCCAAGAGGATTACTAGCAAGGTTAGAAATGTCAATCAAAACAGGCAGTTGCTGAAACATTCTCAGGTTGTCAAATATTGTTTCATGAATACTGGCCTTATGAGGTGTGGTAGATTATTATAGAACAGTAGCTGAAGGAATGAACGTGCTGGGAAGCTCAACCAGCGAGTAACACATATTCAGAAATAATCCTAAAAAACGTCCAAAGGAGTTAAAAAAAATGGAATATATTCACATTTAGCAATTCTAATAAGGGTTATTTTTTTCTGGTTTTCTCAGATAACACAGGAGCTGGAGAAGCATCGAATCGAGGTTCTGTGCAAACTTTTGAGCAGATATAACCTCCACATGTCCACCTTCAGTCAAACCCTTAAACATGTGAGAACCCTCTCCGATCCTCCAGTTTACCCCACAGACCAGCTCTTGACCTCTGCTTTCTCTGCTGCCTCCAGGGCCAAAAGCTGATAGAGCAGACTGTCCAAAGGGTGGACATGGATAAAGACATGCAAACCCTGATAGATGAAAGCAGCAACATAGATGAGGACAACAAAATAGAGTTTTTGATGGCCGATTATTTTGTAAGTACTTTGGTTCTAAAATTCAGTTGTATTTTTCGGTTTGCTTGAAGTTAAGGTTGCGCACTGTGAGCCAGGAATTCTCCATCTTTATTCACAATCCCTTCAATTAAGGAAAGTTAGCAGATGTTTGCCTTTTGCTGTGTTTCTTATTTCTGTCATCAGTCATTTTGTGGCCTTCCTCTGCCTCTTTCTGACAATTAAATAATTAGAACTACTTTAACTGAGCCAAGTAAGGTTTACAATTCTTGGAATGATAAGTTGGGCTTTTTTTTTTACCTCCAAGATTAATTATGGTTTTGCTCTTGGAGTAATTCTGGTAAACCAGGGAAGATCATCTCTCTATTCCATGGTCTCCCCTGTTGTAGATCATACATCTTACAGCAAGTTACTTATTCTCCAAAGTTCCTACTTGACTTTGTTGTTTGCAATTCATTCCAATAGATTAAACATTAATAAGCACAAATTGATTTTAAATCAGGGTCATGGCGTGAAATGATTTAAACTCAATTTTATTTCCTTGTTCCTTCAGGAAGAGGACACCAAATCACGGATAACAACAGACAGAAGAAGAGACGCGATCAAGCAGAAACTCCAGCGTCTAGAAGAAAGCATTGCAAAAACAAAAAAAGACTGTGAAGGTAAGTTCAATTTATTTTACTACATAAAGAAAACACACACAAGGATGTGTGGCTTGGTTTCAATCTCTGAGTCTTGGTACAGGAATAGAAAAACTGATGAAAACATACGGTGAAAATCCATCTTTTTCAAACCAGAAGAACCTTGAGGAAACCGAAGAGCTCCATGATGAGGTAAATGAGGTAGAGTGTGTGTAAAGCACTCCCAAGGCAGTCTGCTTTATGGAGGGGAAGCAATGGACTTTCTTTAGTGTTCACTAATGCTACTTGTTACCTGCAGAGTACTCTCAAGCTGGATCTCCTGGAAGCCACTCATTACAAACTCTCCTTATCTCTCCCTGAGTTTGAGGAGAAACCAAAGACATTTCAAAGATTTAGTGGCAGTATTTTCAAATGGAAAGATAAGGTAATGTTGATTAGAATTGCAAATATACTGTATAGCAGCCTTGCATGGAAGGTCAGAGATATGAATGCAAACCTTATGAATTGACTGATTAATGAAAAAACCTTCAAGGGATGTGAAAATAATTATTCCCATATCTGCTGTAGATTTTAAAATATCTATTGGTTGAAATCTAATTTAATACCTGGAAAAGATATTTGTTATGTTTTGCATACGGATCACATTTACAGAGGATCAAATAAAATACATCGTTTCACTTCTTTCTCCATTTTCTAAAAGGACAAAAATGTATTCAAATTCACTTTTATCTCTGATGTACATATCACATGTAGGATTATTATGTATTTAATTTTTTCTTTCTTTAAAAGGTTGAGAATCCAACTCTACTTTTTTTTCGCCTTTAAAGGAATGTGAGCACAGTATCGTTCAGTTGACTCGTCCAGTGAAACTCCGGAGGACAGCGCTGAGAAACCGGCAATCACTGAGAGCTTCCATTATTTATAAAGGACCAGTTCAGACTCCAACAGAACCAGCAGAGGAGACCACACCAAACGCTACCGACCATAACGCTTCTACACCACTTACTCAGGAGACAGTGGAGGGCAGTGAGAGCCCTGGTAACCAAGCTCTGCCTGCTGGAGATGATAAAACCGAAGGTAGTTCATTCAGTACATCTCAGGGTAGTTTATCACGTCTGGCTATGGAGTTAAATGAATAAAATGTATATTGAACAGATAAAGCAGAAGATATGCCATGCAGTATCGGGAAATGCAAGGCCCTGTATAGCTTCACACCTGAACATGACGACGAACTACCATTCAAAGAAGGTAAGCTACACCCTTGAAACAAATAGTCCTAAATAATGAACTATTTATGGAAAAATAATTTTTTTTTCTCAGGTGATCTTCTGGACATTTATAAGAAGGAAGGAAATGGCTGGTGGGTTGGTGCTCTTAATGGGCAAAAAGGCCACTTCCCATCAACCTATGTTGAGGAGCTACCTACACTGAACACCATCCAGTCATCAGATGCCTGAAGAGATAAAAAAAAAAACATTTATAAGACATTTCAAGTCGGTACATTTGTTGTTTTACATTCAAGTTGATGTTCTTCTACTAATAATGTTGATTTAGGATTGCTTTACATTCAACATTCAGGATTAAGGCTGTTTATAGATTTTTATTACAAATTGTTTATTTTTTTCCATCTTCTATAATACATCATGTACAGAGAAACTCAAAAGGAGAGAAAACTTTAAGAGCATCAAGTTTATTACATCCATACACAAAAAAATAATATACATGGTAGGGGTGGGAGCAATGACTTTTACAGCTGTTTGTAAGATGAGTTACCAATATTAAACAAAAATTAATAAAAACTGTTTACATATAAATGCTTGCTCTTATATATTAAGAGTTAATGAAACTAATAAAATTATTTTGCTCAAGTCAAATGTCAAGATTGTGAAATTCCTGCTTGTGTAAAGTTGTGTTGAGCCATAAAAAATCACCACGTTCTTCTCAATGAGGCAGAACTTGTTTGGAAAAAAATAAAATAGCACAGAAATTTAAATCCAAATCCATCCCTCTCTGATCATATGCCATTTAGCATTTTTTTTCTTCACTCTGCACTGCAGTGAAACCTGATCAGCCTTTTATAAGAGCAACCGTCAAACCTCAGGTGCGAGCCTTAGAGATGAACTCCTTTCTAACGTTCGCCAGAAACGCTGCTAAATTATTAGTTTCCTGGAGTCGGCTTTCCAAGACTGGCAAACACTCGAGCACAGGGTCGCTGGAGACAACTGTACAAATTCAGAACAATTTATTAGCTTATTTTGAATAATCAGCAGTGTGGATATATATATATTTCAGATAAAACTTGTGAAAGACTTACTCTGGTATGATCTGTTTTCATTGATCCCCATTGTGATGACATAAGCATTGTCTGGATCAGACAGGCTGATGTTTCGGAAAACAAACTGCAACCTTTGGCCTATTAGGAAAAAAAAAAGGAAAGAGAACTTTTATAACATTTATTTCACAACCATTCTGTAATAAGAGTTGGATTTACAAAGTTATCCGGGGATTAATAAATGATTCAACCAGGTCTGTTACAGGAGGTCAGAGAAAAGAGGTAGTTATCAGCTCATCTAAATAACAGAATCAAAATGGCAACAAGTAACAAGCCAGTTGAATTCAGTACATTACACTCAGATTGTCTTTAATAATAACAAAGCGAAGTCATTTTTGGGGGCATATGACAGTCAAAACTTAAGATCAGAGACACAGAACATCTCATGAAGCTTCAATTTTGGAATTAAGGATGTAAAGTGTTGTTATGCTTTTAAAAGAGCTTACATTTTACAAGGTATAAAGTATTTCATAGGCGACACCAGGAATGACATAAAGCTTGTTACCCCTCCCCCACCTGTTGCTACACACTGCGCTTTTTCATCTCAAAGTAAGTCACGGTGCAGAAACTAGAGGATCGCACCAATGGTTCTCATTAATGTAGGACTGTTTTAAGACTACGCTACAAAAAGCGTGTTCCAACAGAGCAGGTATTGTTGTCTCTGTGAAACTTCATGAACAGATCAACATAAGGATATGTTACAAAGTAAGCCTGTAAAACCAACCAGTCGTAGACATTATAGCTTTTTAATGACATTTCTGCTAAACTATTTGTATAAAAAAATCAAAACTCTTTAGCAACAATTGATTGCCGTCTACGATCTGCTTAGCTTACCTGTGACTGAGTGCGACTTGTCCATGATTGTTCGAATCTCCAGTCCTAGATGATCCTGGAAAACAAATCTGGCTTTCTGGAGATTTTTCAGCCTGTCTTTGTTTGTTTTATTCTGTGACTCGATCACTGAAAAAGGCCACATTAAAATGTAACTTCTGTGACACCTCATTATCAGAGTTATATATCTATTGATATCTTACACTCTTTTCTCTTTATTTGTTCTTCTTTAAGTTTCTGAATTTTATGGATGATGTCCTCTTTCTGCATCTCCTTCTCCTGAACCTCAGATATCGTCTCTGATATGGCGTGCCGTTTCTCCTTCAGCGCCATTTTTTTTTGCTCCAGGTCTACAAAGACAATTAAAACAAGACATTAAAACAAGAATAATGAGCATACTAAATGTTTTATCAGATGCACTTCAAATGTTGTCTCCATGTCTTAAAACCGTTAAAACAACAGTGAATCCTAATGATTTCTTGGTATTGCACAGACATCTGCATGATGTCAAAAACGTACCTCTTTTGAATTCCTTTATCGTCTCAAACAGCTTCTCGTCTTCCTTACATTTCTTCAAACATGTATCTGTGGCCCGAAAAACAGAAATTTGAAAAAAATAAATACTGAAGTTTACATTTTTTTCTGTTAACTATGGTAAGATCTGCTCAGTAAAAATAATAATAATAAAAAAAAACAAGGCAGTAGTGCACACAAAAACAAATGACGAAAAAAAAAATATGATTTCATATCTTTGATTATTGACATAACAACAATTTCAACCACTGGTAGGAAATAGAAATTTGCCAATGGGGAGCTCTCAGCGAAGCCAGACCTTTTTAATTCATGCCAGATTTTGAGCCCATCAAAAACTGATGGTTGTTTATCACATATAACAGGATTTACAGTTTAAAAATCTATACTTTTACATTATGAAGCAACAATGAAAGGGGCAACTTTCCCAGGTACAGCTCTTACCAGTGAGGGGCACATTAGCTATTTTTCTGCTCTTAAACTGACAGTCATTGCTATTTTGGTGATCAGTTCAAGGTAAAATGATTTGTTGGGGAGGAAAAAAATAATACCTTTATTTTGTTGTTTGTTTGTTTGGTCTTAAACTCCTAACACGAATATAACAATGTGTCCATTTATTTATTGGATCAGACTGTGTTGGCTTCTCTTTTAAAGGATTTGCAAATACTACCTCTATTAAGAAATATATTAATATGAAACATTTATTTGTGGAAACAAAAAAGTCTATACCAGAGTTTGTATGTGTTATTATCCTTAGAAAGAAAAATCTGAATCAAGCGAAATCAAAACCAGAAAAGAATTGATATCAAAGTGTCATAGAGTTTTATGTGCATATTATCTGCAGGCTTCAATGTTAGATAATGGACTTAAGAAAACATTTCTAGTAGTCAGTTGTTTAAAAATACATCTTTATATGTTTATAATCAAATTTACATATATGAAGTCTTCCTCAATATAACATCTTGTTTGTTTTTATAAATCAAGGTTATTTAACTGACTTTGCTAACTAGAGACTAACAAATTTCATATTGCATATCAATATAATAAACTTCATTAAGACCTTTTTAAGTCTTGTGTTTATTATTTATATGTCTCTGTAATGCATGGTGCTGACTTTATCGCAAAATCAGGGATAGGATTTCATATTAGAGCATAATGAAGGACTCACTGATCTTTAATAATAACAGGTTATTTTCTGAGATAAGTTTTAGAATAACTGAATAAATTAAAAAGTTTCTTTTTTCCTCTGACAACTTACCAAGTGCGGACTTCACAAACTGTCTGTGATTATGACACAGTTCTTCATTTTTTTCAATTATGTCTGCACACAATTTAAGTTGTTTATTGTGGATCTCCTCCATTGCAACTGTGATCCTTTCACCCATATTTGGGTCTGTAATGGACGCCATGTTGTTTAGGTACAATCTGTAATTTCAAGAAGAAAACAAATGGAAGCTTATTGATTATTACAAAGCATTACGAGAATGAATAGACACCAGATCAGCAAGTTTTTGTTAGGACTTTTTTTGTTAGGAATATAATAAAATATATTATTCATTAGACCATGAATACCAGTAATATATTTGGTGGCGTCATTTGATGGTTGTAGAAGGTAAAGAGGTATTGAGCTGGTCAAGCCATTACGAAACTTGAACTAATAGCATAAATCACCCAGGCACATATTTTTCAATAAAACTTTGTATTTAAGATGGCATAACAAATGTAATCATTACCCACTAACAGGATAGATTATTATCTGTGTTTGCAATGAAACAAAAGTCTTAAGACGCTGAGTCTTGTTTTATTATGGCACATCAAATCGTGATCTCAGCTTTTATTACCAATATGACATCATATGTTTCCCAAATGCTGTGCATTCCCACCGTTTTTCCCCCTCATATAACAGGTAAAATATTTAATGAAAGCCATTAAATAGTGTAAAGTTATATTATGGTTTTATTAAATTCATTAAAGCACTGCCCTGCTAACTTTGGACTTTCAGGTCTACTGAATTATCTGAACGTCGTTTTCGTTGCTATTGTTAAATTCTAGCTAATAAGATTGGACATCGTGAGAGAAAGTAAAAAAAAAAAAAAAGCTAATATAAATTGTTTCAAAAAGCTTGAACTATTGATCAGATCATATTACAGGAAATCAGTCCTCCCTAGAACCAAACAACATCTTCAACAACTCTTTATTCTACTTTGGGCATCAATAGAATATCATTATACTGAATGAAATTGAAAACGGAAGGCAGATTTCTTGAAAGCACATAACAAAAAGGGTTACATTTCTGCACAGAAAGAACACTTATGTTATCCTCAGCTTTACATTGGTTCATTCAGTCGTTCAGATTGTTTCATAAGCTAAGTTAAATGTTTACATGATGGGTCATCTCACATCAAAGGGAAGAGCTGTTTAACGTTCAACAAAAAAAACGGAAACCGAAAACCTTTAAATTAGCTTTCCCTTCCAGATCTTGGTCTTAAAACAACATCGCCAATTTTGACAGCAGTATCAACCCACTCTTTACTTGACAATGATAGCATGTTAGCAGTAGTGCTAATTGAAAAACATTATTACCCTGTGAGTCGTAATTTGGCTTTTTTTTATCACGCATTTCAACTCAACAAATTAGTTCAAGCTGCAACAGTTAGTTTATCTGCACATGGATATGTTACTCACCAGTCTAATCTGAAACAAAGACCTGCTCGTATGACTTATTTATCGCTACGACATTAAATGTTTCTTTTGAAAATCCGCGGTCTGCGTAGACAGAAGGCGGTTACTGGGTACCGGAAATGACGTGTTTTCAATTTTCTTCCTTTATAGTGTTGTTTAACTGAAGCTAAAAATGCCTAAAATTCAGAAGGTGGTAAAATAAGTCGTGCCTGTTCTCACCAAACTAATAATCACTATTACCAGGATTTTATTTGAGTATCCCGTAAAACATTATTTCAGAGCCAATAGCACCATAACGATCTCATACTCCACCTGGTGGTGGATGTACGGAACTTCACATTGATTTTGGGATCGCCTTAATATTTTACCCCTTTATTTCAGTAATATAAATAAAGAGAATAATCATTACATTTTAGCAATTCAATACTAAAAATTTACGCACATATATCAATCAATTGTAGATTGATTAAAACAGAGAGATACATTTCAAGCATGCTTCACTGTTAATTATAACAGCAGACTATTAAAGCCTAAATATAATTTTCTCAGAATATTAGAATACAAGATAACATAAATCTGAAAAATAATTTTCTTCTGCAGGAATATTATCGTATCTCCATATTGTGGCCTACATCATGGTGATGACATTCTGGCAGCTTTTAAACACTCTTCACAAGGAGGTTATGCCACACTGGTATCTATCTGCTAAAGAACTTAGATGTTAAAAGGGAATCACAATCAACTTTTATTCACAATAAAGGCATAGGCATATATAGCACAAACAGTTTGAATATGTGTTTGTATGTATGTGTGTAGGGAAAGAGGCTCTTTTGTTGGGTATTCAAAGTTAAAAGAAAAGCATAATAATGGAAAGTTAAGTGGAAGGACAACCTATGCTTCTAGACATTAGCTTGTTTATTACATGTAATGATGCTTACAACAGGATGCAATGTCATTTGCCTGAGTTCCCCCTTTTTCCCAGCACTGATCAGACAGATGAATTAACAAAAGCTCCTCAGAGACCGACTGAACTTCCCAGTTCACAGGCTATAACAACTGACCTTAAATGCTTCTTTTAAAAAGGGTGGCCATTTGAATACAAAGAACAGTCAGGTATGAGGGATGGATGTCCTCTTATAAATCCTAAAGAACGATGGTAGACGGCATCCAAATGTTTCAGACAACTAACTTGGCCATTTGTGTATATAATCAAATACAGGTAGGAAAGTTGCAGTGCAAACACATTTATTTGCTACAGAGCCTACAACTGTCACAATTCACGTGTTAATCCAAAACTGAAACAACCACAATATTACAAGTGTGTCATCTAACTTCGCTTTTAAGTGAAAGTAAATTTGGCATTTTATTGTGGATGTCAAGATCCGAAAACGTGGAGGAAGAGTAAAGAGGTGCACCCAAGATGCTTTAGGTGCAGAAGATGAGAGTGGTAATTTTGGGACTTCTGAGAAACAAAAGTAATTTTCTTTATGTCCTTACATGCAGTGCTGATCTTTATCATTTCTATCATGGCTCCTTGCCTAAGATGATAGTCTATAAGGGGAACGACAAAATAACTTTTTAATTCCCAGGTTAAAAAAAAAGAAATATTTCATATACTTCATGCAGTTCCACTGTTAATTTGTGAGTTGGGAGATTAAAATTTAAAGAACCAGTGATGTGAAGAAGCACACTGAGAATCATTAGACCCAGCGACCTCAGCTGAGGACGCCAGATGGGTTCTGTTTTTTAAGGGAAGCCCATTTTGTTGCTATGTTTGCTGGACATGACTATTAATCAGGCTGAAATGATGCGGGACGTTACTTGTAGCACTCTCTCTCTCCTGGTGTTTGCCATGGCTAATATTTAACATCTGTACAGGCTACATTCTGGGAAATATCCTAATGGCTCCCCAGTCAGGTTGTAAACAGTCTTTTGAACATGTCTTAAAATGCTGACATCTCATGACTTGGGAACACATTATTGTATGCCACATGAGCTCAGACAACTCGTACTTATTGTTTCCATGACTTTGATAAATAGTTTGTGATGCCTCGTATGCAATATAAAAGAGATGCTGGGAGAGAAGAGGAATCATGGTGCTACTGTGTCTGGTGCTGAGGAAAAAAAAAACAGGTGCTCTCAAAAAGAAAACATGATGGATTTTATTCACACATTAGGTGTCCTGACTATACAGCATCTGCAAATCAACTACAGAGAGTACGACAGCTTCCTTAGCTTCATGTCAAGAGTTGGTGACCCTCGTAATATTTTCTCCGTCTATTTTCCACTCTGGTTCCATCTGAGTCACAATGTTGGTACTAAGATGATATGGGTGGCTGTTGTTGGCGACTGGTTCAATCTGATTTTCAAGTGGTAAGCCTGACTGAATAATGGTACTTTATCTTTACCTTGTGAACTTCTAAATCAAAATCAAACATCTTTATTCTCAGGATTCTGTATGGGCAGAGACCTTATTGGTGGATTCATGAAACCCACTTGTTCCAGAACGGCTCAAAGCCTCATTTGGATCAGTTTCACATTACCTGTGAAACAGGGCCTGGTAAATATTTAAGCTTATGTGGTTAGAAAAACAAAAAAAAAGAAAAAAAAAAAAAACTCTTTAATTGATTATTTTCTTGTCTTTTTTCCAGGCAGTCCATCTGGTCACGCCATGGGCTCATCATGTGTTTGGTATGTGATGGTCACTTCTACTCTAAACTTTGCCAGGTCCTCCTGCGTCTCCTCTGCCCGGAGCTCTCAAAGGTGGATGTTTCTGTGATGCTTTCACAAAAAGGAAAGCATGTTTTTCATCAGAGGACAAGCAGTTTATTTGTTTTGGGTTTTCTGCTTTTTTGCAGGTTTTATTTCTTCAGGTCCATTTTGTGGATGGCTTTCTGGGTTATTCAGATCAATGTTTGCATCTCCAGAGTTTTCATTGCAACACACTTCCCTCATCAGGTTCTCCTTGGTCTCCTTATTGGTATGTTCTGCTTCACATATTTGTTCATATGTGTGTGCTTTATGTTTGGGATGACACCATTATTTTTATTTTTGTTTTAATATCTACAATATTTAGGAATGCTTGTGGCAGAGGCGTTCGACCATATCCCCTGGATCTATAACGCAAACCTTAAGCTTTACCTTCAGGTCAATGGTTTTCTTCTCTCTTTTGCTGTTTGCTTTTATTTGCTATTAAAGCTCCTGAACTTTGATCCTTTGTGGTCGGTCACAAAAGCCAAGACTTGGTGCTCAAATCCAGACTGGATCCACCTAGACACCACGCCTTTTGCTGGACTTTGGAGGAACCTGGGTGCCTTGTTCGGTCTGGGACTTGCATTGAACTCAGAGATGTTTATTCAGAGCTGTAAAGGGAAGAACGGCTGTAAAAGTATATTTAAACTTATGTGCATGATGGCTAATCTTACCTTTTTGCAGTTGTATGATCTGATCAAGATGCCGACTCAAAGCGAGGTCCTATTTTACATACTGTGCTTTTGCAAAAGCGCTTCAGTTCCTTTTGGCGTCATTGCTGTCATACCTTACTGTGTTCATTTATTAATCAGAGATGATGGCAGAAAACTCACTTAGGTCATAAAGGCTGAGTGATTTTTTTTCCATTATCCTTCTCAACACTTTTTGTTGTGATGTTGTAAATTATGTCAACCTGTTATTGTACACACATAGCACTGAACATTTAATTTATGTGGAAAACCATGTATAATGCTTAGTATAATGAATACATTGCCTCATTTGATCCCAGTCATAAAGAGAAGCATTTTTAAATTTTAGTCTATTTCTTTGTTTTTTTCTCTCATATTTAATGAAGTTTCTTTTAAGTTTATTAGAATTTACTAATATGTTATTAAGACGGTTCACGCACAACTCTAAAACACGATTTATTCCCTTTAAAAAACAGAGTCTCCACTTATTCATTAGTTTATGTTAACTAAAAGAAAACAAGCCAAATAAATTGTAAGTTAATTACATTGAAAACCAGCTTCCTCATTTTGATAAGACAAGACTTTTCAGCATTTATTAAATAGTATTATCACTTTAAAGATAAGATGGAAATGGATGATCATCATCTTTTTGTCATTAAGCTGTAAACATACAATATAAATACAATTTTACAATGTAATATACCATAAAGTTGAGTCTTTGAACCATAGTAATAAACATTTACATTTCATGAAATCTCTGATTATGAGTCCTTCACATAATTTTATCTGTTAGCATTGTAAAAGTTTGTGTGCACATCCTGCTTGGGGTGTGTTAAATAATCTCTTGTGGGTCTCTTAGCAGGTTTTCAGGGAAAATACTGATATCAATCATCGGAAAGATAATGAGGTAGAACAGAGGCTCTGATGTAACCAGATTAGATAGTTTAATTAAACTCCTGAACAGAGCCCCACTTCATCTTTTCTCATAGTCTCTGGTTGCTTAGCATCCCAGGCACCTGAGGCCAGCTGTTGAATGATGTAACTGCCGTGAGAGCAAAGACTCTGCAAAAACAAGCCTAAAGAAAACTTAATTTTCCTGGGTACTGACAGTGCAAAAACAGAGTAGAAACGAGAAGGATAAGCAAATTATCCAAGTATCATGTAAATTAGCCAGGGTTTTATGCTTACAGCAGAATATCGTTCATTTATATGGCATTTTTGGCATTTAAGGGGAAGGTTGTGAAGAAGGGCTAAGATTAGAGGTGATTTCACAACTCAAACAGAAAAAAAAAACATGCTGAAAATATTACAATCAAAAATGTTTTGGGGTCAAAGTTTAATTAATTTTACAATTAGCTTTGTAACAGATATTTATAATTAAAGCAAGAATGTGTTCTTCTTTTGTGTAATTAATTTTTTTCTTCTAAATATGTTAATTCACATTGTCTTGGGGACTCCAGTTTTGAACGATTTGTTTTAAGCTTAGATTGTAGTTAAGTGAAGACTAAAGTTAAAATATTTAAGAGAGACGAAGCAAACACTAGACGATTAGCATTACTTGAAAAATGAAAACATTATTTGTTTAAAATATCAAAAATATATTTATTACTGATGAAAAAAGAGAAAAGAAAAGAAATGAAAAAAAACTTGAAAAAGGACAAAACTGGCAAATTGTTTTTATTTTTCACTTTACAGCAAAATTTCATATTTTTTTTCCTATTTAAAAATTAGCTTTCGATATGAAAAAAGTAAAAAAAAAACACTAACACTAGAAATACCACAAAAAAACAGATATGGTATTTTGCATTTAGCCTCTTTATATATTATACATTAAACAAATAAATACTTAAACAATAGCTACAATGATGCACTTAATTATCAAAACAATTTTTTACGTGTTTAATCTCCAGTGCCTGTGACATCTTTTGAACGAAACAACATATTATCCCAAATATAGGAACATTTTTACAGAAATAGAGTAACACCCTAAGAAAAAAAGGTTGTCCCATTATTTGTCTGTCTGTGAGAAAGACAAATAATGCTATAATATTTAAAATGAGAGAAAAAAAAAGTAATGAGTATCTGTTGTATTGTTAGGTTAATTTATGTTGCTTTGTGTCTTTTTATTGATATATAAGTATGAAACACATATTTTTCATATAGATAAATAAACTCTGTATCAGATTCCTTGCTTCTAATTTTTTACCATGTAGTCGCAGGCTGTTGTATTCACAGTGATGTCAAGATTCTTTTAATCAAATGTTTTCAGTACTGTTTGTTGCTGAACGTGATTAACTGATCGGAGCTCCTGTTGTGACCAATTTGTAATAAGCACCCTTCTTGGCCATGAGTTTATCATGTGTGCCTTGTTCAATAACTACTCCCTGTGACATTACAGCGATGATATCAGCAGTCTGGATGGTGGAAAGCCGGTGAGCGATGACGATGCAGGTTCGTCCTTTTCTTGCCTCATCCAGAGCAGTCTGAACAGTCTGGAAAAAGACAGAGCTCTGTCAAGAGTATGTTCTTCTAACTATTCGTGCAAGCATTTATTCGTATGAATCTCCTTTTTTATGTAATCAAACTTGAAATTAAAGAAACTGTGTTTCACCTGTTCACTTTCTGTGTCCAAAGCGGAAGTAGCCTCGTCTAGCAGCAAGATCTTAGGATTTCGGACGATGGCTCTGGCGATTGCAATGCGTTGCTTCTGTCCCCTTGACAGCTGTGAGCCTTGGGCACCCACCTGAGTCTCATATTTCTACCGTTGTGTTTAGGTGATGAGGGCAATAAAATAGAAACAGGTTAGTATTTGTTCTTCACTAAATGAAGCTTGTTAGGAATTGGAGTACCAGTACTCCAGCACTTTTATATTTTGTTATATAACAGTTTCAAACTTTAATATATTTCATTTAAATTTAATGTGAAACACCAACAAAATGTGTGTATTTACTTTACTTTAGTAAAGCTGAACTAAAAGGACAATCGATGTCACAATAATTCACGTATTACGACTTTCTGCAATGAAACATTTTTACGCATGTAAAACTAACCACATAAACATTATCTTTGCTTGATCGAATTCACCGGCAACTTGCAATTCTGAAATTTTTGTTTTCATAAAGAAAAAGTCTTGTTTGCATTTAAATCAGATTAAAGGTTGATTGCAGTGTTAAAATTGTTTGTCCCTTCCTGACAAGCTTCAAAATTAGACTTCACATGAGACTACTTTTTAATTCCAATTGACATAATAAGGGAATAGTGTGATTTTTCTTTGTAAATTTAGCCACTTAGTGAACATAATAGTATGGGAATATTATTATTTAATATAAAAGGTCATCATTAACATAAAGCTTTTTCACTCACATCTGGTAGAGACATCACAAAGTCATGAAGATGGGCCTTCTTAGCAGCCTCCATAACCTCCTCCATGCTAATAGTCCGAGTGTTATCTCCATACTGTATGTTCTCTGCTATGCTGCAGTCAAATAGAACTGGTTCCTGTGACACAATCCCAATCTGTGACCTCAGGAAGGGCACATTGACGTTATGGGATGGATGACCATCAATCAACTGAAAGTAATAAGGAAAAGAATGAACCAAACTGAATGTTTTTCTGCTGTAATCTGTGCCGTTTACATCTAAAATGATCAAAACGTACCACTTGACCCTCATCTGGATCGTAGAACCTTTCCAGTAATTGAACACTGGTGCTTTTCCCACAGCCACTGCTCCCAACAAAAGCCAAAGTCTGACCAGGCTTTACAGAAACAACCAAGCCGCTCAGCACTTGAATGTCCGGTCTTGTCGGATATGTAAACTTGCAATTACAAAACTGGATTTCCCCTTTGAACATCTCCTATAGATAGTAAACACAGTTCTTGAAATACACACTAAAATAAATAACCAAATAAATACAATCCAACCATTTGATTGAAAAAAATTTAAGCTAAAACCATTTGAAATTAACCGACCCATTTCTCTCCATCTGTATGACTGATATTGATTTTTGGAACCCTGTCCAGCAGTTTGAAGAACTGAGCAGCGGCAATTTTGGCTTTGGCATAATCTGGAGTAAAGGAGGAAGCTCTGCCCAGTGCCGTCCCACTGATCACCACAGCTGAAATCACTCTACAGACAGAATCCAAATTCAGTTACAGCAACACTTTAAGGTGGATTTTGAATAACTTCTAAAATGTTTAAAATGTACATTTCACCCACCTAAACACCAGCATGTATGGTAACCCTTCGGCTCTGACCAGGTAGCCTCCATATCTAAAAGAAGCAGCATATGCCATGAAGATGACACACTGGGCAAAACTGAAACAGAGCCCATAGACGTTGGCTCTCTTCTTGGCAGATTTATATGGAAGCTCGAGTTTTTGTTCATATATTTCCACAAAAGAACGCTCTTTGGCCAAACCCGCCACAGTCCTGATGTTGCCAAGAGCCTCACTGGACACCTGGAGGAGAGACACTTTTCATAGCACTCTCTTGTAAAATAGAACTGGGTGATAAATGGGGCACTGATTAGGAACGACAGCTTACCCGACCTGCTGCTTCCATCGATTTTTTGTCTTCGTTTGCAAAACCTGTCAGCATTTTGGCTTGGAATACACCAGATAGCCCAATAAGAGGCAGGAAGCACAAGATTACCAATGTTAACTTCCAGCTAAAGTAGAAGGCAATGATGAACGAGGCTCCAATGTTGGTCAGTGAGTTCACGATCATACCAATCTGGGAACCTGTTGCCTGCAGGAATCATTTCAGCCATGATTAGCATTCCGAAAAAACAGATAAATAAACAAGATAAGTTTAGCCATGAAAAAAAAAGACTTACCCCCTGAACCATGGATGCATCTGTGGCCAGCCTGGTGGTCAAGGCTCCAGGACTGTTTGTAGGATCATCAAACCAGCCAACTTCCTGTTTTAGCATGGCCTGGAAGCCCACTTTCCTTAGGCGGCGGGTTAGCAGTTCTCCAGACTTAGCAAAAGAATATCCCTGAAAAGACAAATATGAGATGGATGGATGGATGGATGGATGGATGGATGGATGGATGGATGGATGGATGGATGGATGGATGGATGGATGG
>JAUZNJ010091348.1:11048-22443 GCA_034780135.1 Jordanella pulchra | reverse complement strand
ATGGGTCGTTAAGTAGGTCGTCAGAGTGGTTTCGGTCACATGGCTCTGTTGAGTCAGGTGGAGGTAGGTGTGAGGTGTCACCTGGCCATGGCCAACCATCGAGAATCCCCCCTGATTTGAAGTCTACACAATGGGTGTGTTTGAATTCATGGGCTGCGTCTTCTAAGGATCCGGTTTACCTGGACTGGGTCCTTCTAGGAACGTGAAAATAAGGAGACCGAAAGGCTTTGGCTTCAAACAGGTCCACCCTTCTCCTGCTTTCACCGCTCCTAACTTAGCGTACGCTCTGTCGCCTAGCAACCATGAAAGTTGATACACAAATCAACCTACTGAACTTCTTACTACTTATTGTTGAGGATCTTGAGCAGCAGAACCGTGGTCACAGAAATCAGATCTGTTGGAATTTGGTCTTAAATATCAGCTGAACCCGTGAACACAGTGTAAACCCTCTCAATAACCCCAAATTTTTTTATTTTTTTTAACAGCACTAGTGGCTCATTTTTCAGAGCCAGAGGGGATATGAGAGAGGCATGCAGGAAAGGACCACAAGCTGGATTCAAACCTGTGTCGCCCGCATCGAGGACTAAGACCTCTGTACATGTGTCGTGCGTGCAAACCACTGCGCCAGCTGCCCGCCAAAAAACCACAATAAATCACAAATTACTGCCACATATCTGACTCCATGACGTTTTAAAAGTATATATTCCTTTTTAAAGTATATATAATTTCAGAAAGAACTATTCACTTACTTTTATCATATTAAACTGCATTTACAATATTCACCACTGTTTGTAGCCATTTCACTTTCCTCTGAGCACAAAGCAGCCGGCTTGCTTGAACTCGCATGTCATGGAAAAACCAAGGCTACATAGAATACGAACACAATGGCCATTTCTCAATATGCTTACTTGTGCGTTCTCATGTACTCGTGTGCTCGTGAAACTTCATCAGCCTCGGCCCAAGCACTGTTCCAAATCCAAAAAGCATAAGACCAAGAACGGACGAAATACGCGGAAGTTGTTCTCGCATCTCCCTCTTTACCAAGCATGCATCAGAGCAGACTTGTTGCATTCTAAGGTTGGCAGTTTTCCCAGGATGCACCGTGGCAGCAGCAGCTTCTGGAGCAGTGCTAACAGTGATCAGAGTATTAAGTGAAAAATTCTTTTTTCTGTTGCCATTGTTTCACATAAGTACGTTTAAAGATTTGAGGCGAGAATATTATACATCTAAGCTTCACTATGTGGCCCATTTACTTTTTTAGAGCGTAATTTTCAAAAAGTTCCGATGCTGAATGAACCGATGCTACCCACAGCCAAAGGTGACGATAGCCCGTCTGCAGCAGCCCTCTCTCGGCATGGTTGCGTGTGAAATACCGGTGGCTATGATGCTGTTTTTTTTTTTTTGCTTTTTGTTTTTTTTTTGGGAAAGGTTCATTTTATTTGTGTTTATCTGACTGTGTTGATCATCATTCCCCAAATAAATTAAAAATAATAATTTATTATAATCTAGAGACTATTAATAATAGGGGTTTAAATGCAGCTCCAGACAAGTTTTTAATGTGGTGACGTCACAAGTACGCTTCTGTTCCAACTGACATGGATCTGCCCTGCGTGCTCCCATTCTCTGCGAGTCCATACTTTCTGTGTTCTTCTGAAGAACGTACTTGGGGAGAATACCAGTCCATACTTGCATTCTTGAGAATTGAGAAATGGCCGATTATCCATCTGGAAAGTCTCTTGTGGGCATTCAGTACAATTCCTTGAGCTGATCAGGTAAATCACCAAGTGACACCTACCTCCCATTTTAAGCTCTAAGCCAATCACAACAGCAGTAGCAGCTGTAACAAACCACAGCTAAGTTAACTGATAAATCAAGCTCTTACCAAATCCAGTCGAGGGGATTGCGCAAACATCTTTGTCATCCATAAAGGCTCAAATGGCGTCTTTTTGCATGTTTTTCAAAAACAGTGGTATTCCAGCAAAAAAAACGTTGCATTCATGTTTGTTTTGCTTAAGCCTTCTGGTTGATGCGTTGATGTCATACATATCACTGTAATTCATTGGTCCAAAACATTTCAATATCGAGGCTATAATGCAATGTTTGCTTTGGGCAAAATTGTCAATTTTCAGGAGTTTGTAAATTTACAAATTCGTTTTGCTTACAAGGTTATTCTGAGATTCACCAGACCAGTGCTCTAAGTTAGAATATCTTCCCTGTCGTTCAGCTTCCAGGCCGTTCAGCTGAGACAGATCTGAAAGTATGGATTTCGTTTTGCACTTCCCTCTTTCTCTCCAAGCGAAAGACAATCTTTCTTTTTTTTATTCTCACTTACCAAAAGTGAATTTGAGAGAAATAATTCTGTTTATTCCACATCTTAAATATCCAGTGGAATTTTCTGCCAAGCTCCCAGTGGGTTTTCTTGCAGCTGTTATGTTTTGAAACTCGGCATGTGCACTGGGCTGCACAGCTGGTAAATAATGAATGGAACTACTAAATGTGGTTCCTTCTGCAAGAGCCAAGCTGCAGTTTTAGAACCTCTGAATTTCCCTTAAACTGCACCGCACCCCTGACAGAATGAGAGGCTGTTTAGCTATATGGAGGCTTTTCTTTCCCGGATGCTTTTATCTAAGTTTCTAATGACAGACAGCTGTTGGAAGCCCTTTAGGTCAGTCTCTGCCACCTAGTTATAGACCTCTGCATGCTCCATGTAGAGTCATTTTAATGTGCACCCTTGGAGATTTTTTTAAACAATAAAATGAGGGGTTTTCCATTCTCTTTTTATGCTTTACTTCTCCTTTTTAAGTCATGAAGATAAGGATGTTTCAAGCAATTGACAAAAGAGGTTGTAAAAATTTTCTTCACTGAAACGAAATGATGTGATGGTTTTATTGTGAAGGGACAACTGAATAAATTAGATTGGAAGCAAGAAGTCAATTAAGTTTAGTTCTTCAAATCAAAAGGTAAGAATCGTATTTATTTTAGGTTTATTAAACATAGAAGGATATGTTTTAAGGTTTCTATCTGTTAATTTCAGAAAATAGGACTTAGAGCCAATTAAACCCCTCAGGCTCCTTAGCAAATTAGAATATTAAACAAGAACAACTGAAAATGTTTTTCTTTAACTCTAGAGGGTTTTTTGACCACATTATTCTTCAAAACAATATTGGAAAGACTGTTCAGCTCAGTGACACAAGAAACCCACAAAAGTTCAGTATCCAATCATATCATTGGAAAGTTGGGTGGAAGAAAAAAGTGAGGTACACGAGTAAGAGATATAAACAGATTTAAGAGGATTGTAAAAGCAAAAGCCATTCTTAAAGGCAGGCATCAGTTTAAATCTCTACTTTATGAGCCATTACATACTGGTCAATCTAATGCATAAAGAGAAACTGTTATTTTGAATAAGAGACTACATCAGCGTCTCTTCCATGGACTAAGGAGAAAGGGAAGAAGGATGTTGCTCAGTGATCCAAATTTCTATTTTCAGATAAAACTAGATTTTGCATTTGGTTTGGATGTTAATGTACCAGAGTCTGGAGGACAAATGAAAAGACACAGATTCCAAGCGTCTTGAGTTTCGGTGTGAAGTTTCAAACACTGACTTTCTTAAGTGAAATCTGATCCCTTAACCAAAACCTTTCATTAATAAATCATACATGTCCATCCAGGATCTTTGGCAAGTTTTTCTTCATAGTCTTCTTAAGTCCAGTAATACTTCTGTTTCTCACAGGCATTTTTTTCTACCCCACTATTTCCTTTCACTGATGTGTTTCTATGAAATGATCTTAACAGACAGATTTTATTGGAAAGCTGTAGAGCTCTCAGGTTTTAAAAAGAGCTCAGAAATGAATGAATGATATTCTAATTTATTAAAATGTTTCCGTGTGTGTGCTACTTCTCTGCTGGTTTTAAAGAAATGGTTGGTTCACATGAATACAAAAGCATTTGTGCTCTTTAGTGGCTTGAGAAGCATAACCCATAATCCAAATGTTCTTGGTTTCATTCCAATAGAGTTCTGCACTTGATTCTGCTATTCTCTTTTATTTGGATGGAGAGACTGAAAAAAAGCTCATGCTTTTGTCAGTTTAGCTAAGGCATAAGGACCGTTATTAGAGCCATTATATGGAAATAAAATTGATTTGCAATGAGAATTAAGTGTCTTTATAGTCTTTACTTCACAATACTGATATTACTCTAAGACACCGGGTCAAAATAAACATGAAGAATACAGAGACGAATCAATACTTATAGAAAATAGAAGAATAAACAACCTCAGAGGAGAGTAGAAGAAAGAAAACATACGCACATGGAATGTTGCATATTTAGTGTTTACATAAAGTGCAGCTTGGGCTCCACATGGAGCTCCTTGGTCTTGCTGTTGTTCAGTCTGAGATTCTTCCTGTAGAACCACGGCACAGTCACATTGTGGACCTCTTCTCTGTGATAGGTTTCATCATTGCAAGGCATGAGACACACCGCAGTGCTGATGTCCTTGAATCTTGTGCTCATGTTTGTTTTGTAAACAGCACAGCAGTAAAGTGAATTGAGTGAAGGAGGCAGGACTGAGAACAAAACCTTGCAGCATTCCTGTGGATCTGTGGGACAGATGTGGGTTTCTCCATTCTCATCACCTGGAGCCTGTTGGCAAGGAAGTCACTGGTCCAGGAGAAAAGATTGCAGTATTCATAAACACAGGATTCACAAGGCCTTAAAGGGAGACTGTCAAGTTATTTGACATTTTTTACATTCATTTTTTTTAAAGGTTATCACATTCTTCTGGTTTAATATTTGTTATTTTCATGATTTATGATTTGTTTTTGCACAGTTCGTTAGTAAAGAAAGCCCATCTTTGTATATTTACCAAAAGAACAGAGGTACAGTCCTGCGCATGTGTGCACTTTCCTTTTTTGTAGAATCTGCTGTTAAACTGAGAAAAAAAACACAAGCCGTGAAATCTCAACAATCTAGCTTCTCCATTAGGCCTGCTAGTACCAGCAAAATAAACCATGTACAAAAAGTTAAGATAGAGGGTCCCACTACCAAAACAAACAGCTGCAGGCTGCCAGCTGGCTCAAAACAAACACAGGACCATAATCCACACAGGACAGCCCACTCTGAGCTGTGATGTGTTCCACGTTCCTGATGTTGCTCAGCTTGTTTTGTTTTCAGGTTGTTTTTGTTTGTTTTTTTATGCACACATGTTGAAGCAACATTATAATCAACCCTCTCAAAAAATAAAAAGAATAGACCAGTTTCTCCCATGTCTCAATATTCTCTTGTTTTACAACATTCTACTTATTATTTTATATATTTTATAAGTTTTTATGAATGTTCGTACATCTTAATCATTTCTTTGCTTGCACGTGTGCTTTAATCTGAGTGCAACGTACAGCCTTGTGAAAAATATAAAAAAAGGCATCAAAAGGGAGGCTTAGCTAAAGCCTCTGGCATATTTGATATCTGGATTTGATATCCTGATGTCTTGTAATCTTTGTAGCTAAAAGACCTGTTGTTATACTTCTTTATTTCAGATTTGTCCTTTTACTACTTCCTACTAATAAATGCTTTACGCATCACAGTCAAGCACTTACATGAGTATTTGGATTAATATTCACCTGTTACTGCTTTTTAAAAACAAAGGAGGTCATAATCCTCCTTTCTGAACATTTTATTCATCACCTTTTTTTTTTCCTTTTCAGTTTTGCAGCACATGTGGGTTTGCACATGTCGGGTATTACCATCACTGGGTTTTCCTGTCTAGACGGGATTTAATGCTCTCTGTGACCCGGTAGTCTCATTCCACCAGTGATTCCTGGCAACATTCCCAGTTTAAAGCTGCTGTAATAGGATTACATTTTGAACCAAAGGACTGTGTCTATGTCACCTTTGTTTGCTGGTTGACTTCTGTTGTGCTACAAAATGTTCCACATACAGAAGCAATATGAAGGACAAAACAGGAAAGTCTTTATGGTTGTTATACACAACCTTGCAGAAGCATTTAAGCTTAATGTAGTTTAAACCATTTAAGACCAAGACCTCAGCCATTTAGTTTAAGTGGGTAAAACTGTAATCATGCTTTTTATGTAGCATCTGGAGCAGGAGTATTCAACTAGAATTCAGGATGATCCAAAACCTTTTCTCACTCCCTCTAAGGGGTTCATAACCAATGGATGTTGTAAAAAACTATGGATCATTGGAAGCGCATAAAAACTACACTGGAAACCTCAAGAATATATGAAGAGTTTTGTTGCTTTTCATCTTATAAACATACTTAACTTCCTGATTTTTAAAGAACAATTTTCTGACAATCTTAAGTATTTTTATTAAGAGATAGCATTTAATATTTTGCTAAATTAAACAGCAAAAACAAAAGTCAAAATGATTCATGAAATACAATGTTGGTTCAGTAGATTGTTTTTTACTTGACCTCAATCCAGTTGCAGCACCAAGTAGAAACCATGTACAGGTTTAAGGCTCAGAAACACAATTCATTTAACAGAAGTCCCAGGTTGTTTATTTTAATGGTTATCACCTCGGATCCTTGTTGGTAAGTTTCCTCAAACTTTTCATGTTTAGAATCATAGTGGAGTTTACCTTTGCCAAAGACTCACAGTAGATAAAACAGATCGGTCGTGTTTGTCCTTCGAGAACAACACATATTTGTTCGTCCACTCGTCTTTAAATCCCTCGTTCTTATCGTCCACCTTCCTAATTTTTGAACAAGCAATCTGAAATGCTTTGAGAGTTAGCGGCAGGCTTCCGTCTCACCTGCTTTTGATCTCGGAGCGTAAACAGACCATAGGTCTAACATGATTTGACGACATTGTGGAAAGCATCTGAAGAGTCACAGCTGGGCTGTCAAATCTGTGCCTGATGAAAATTCTTGTTTGAGCAAAACTACAATAAATTCATCTTGCCACACAAAATGTCCAGCGGTCCGGGTAAAAGTTTTCAGAGTCCAGAACCGGACCAGAGTCTGCCATTTGGTGACCCCTGATCTGGAAGAACGGCTTCTTCGACTGCAAGGGGCCTTTTTGCTCATGTAAGTAATTTTACTGAAGATAATAAGAGCATCCTTGTGGGAACCTGAGCTTTTAGTATATTTGAACATTTTTCATTAAAACCCATCATTGGGACACAGAAACTGTCTCCTTTCTGAACAAAATGATGACTGAACTCCCTAATGTTTCTACTTGCTTATATTTGTATATTACAAGCAAGTAGAAATATAATAAAAAGACATCAGAATATAACAAACCAAAAAGATTACCATCCAGACATGATTGATTTATTTTTATTGTATGTAAAACTGTGATTTAGATTTAAAAAAAAAAGGTTAACAGGAAAGAAATGCACATTTTTCTCATTGATTTTGCTTTTTGTAAATATTAAAATATTGATCTAAATAAAATATATATTTCATGTTAGAGAGTGAAAAAAGGATCTATGACTGTGCATTTAAACATCTAGTTTTAATTGTTTTTCCTTCCCAAAGCATTCTAATGTCTTTTATTATCTGTAAAGTTTTGCATTTTTATCTTTTTTGTTAGCAGTGTCTTATTATATAATGTTTTAATCATGTCCCTCATGTATAACCCTGTTTGGTGCTTTGCCATGCATCACTTTGTCCTTTTGTTTTGATAACAAACATAAATCCAGTTAATGATTATTATGTGTCTCCAAATAAGCGCATGTCTGTCTTATTATGTTGATTCCAACACTATAAGACCAAAATAGATGACATCATAGATATGAGGTGGAAATAAAAGGATGCATTGTTTTTAAAGGTGTTTTTCTGGTGGGTCATACCCAAAACAAACACTACAAAAGATGCCCATACATGCACATCTTAATGGTGTAAAATCACTATACCACTATGCTTAAAAGGCTTTTTTTTGGATCATCAGTAAAAAAACAGGTAACTTGAGTCCCGACCAGTTTTACATTAAGGAGAAATCTGATTCACTCAGCGAACATGTCTTCAGCTGTGACATAAACATTGCTGTATGGGTTGTTTATAGTCACATTCACAAAAGAACTGTAATTTTCCATAGAAAAATCTTTTAATCACACAGTCCGGCTTGGAATGGAGATAAAAAGGCAGGACAACCAGAAAAATCTTTAATAGAGTAATGTGACAAAGAAACAAAAGGAGCCCCATGATGGCTTGTTAAACACTGCCGCATGAGTGGAATTAACAAAAAGCCCACTATGGGTGGTTCATTGGAGGACCCAAATAGAACGTCTGATCCCCCCCCACCCCCTTTACAATATTTATGGGAAGATATTCCCAGACTACAGTTTCCAGGCTGTTGTACACAGAGGTTTTATTTAAGTAAGAGCAGCACTGCTTTATCATTTTACTACTTAAATAAAAGCAGAAAGTAGTCTTTCAATTCATTACTCTTGAATAAGTTAAGACTACTTGTTTAAATGGCTTCTCAACCAGGGAGTGATTGTGGGCTCTTAATATCTGAATTAATTTTTAAAATCATTTAATCGCAGAGTTATGGGCAAATAATGAGATTTCAAAGTATAAAATGAAACTTAAAGATAAATACCATGATTGGAAAATAGCAAAATTAAGCAGAATAAATAGTTTTCCAATCATTTTTTGCAGACCAAATCTTTACAAAAGGTAATGCATATGTTAGGAAATGATGGGGAGCTTCCAGTCACAATATCTACTGTTCTGCTAATTGTTCTGCACACTAAAAGTTCTTCATACCTGTGTGTAAATGTATTGGAGTGTATTAAAGTGAATATGGCTGTAGTTTAAAGGGCTTTAAATGGGCCGTTATGACTAGAAAAGCTTTAAATAAAAAAGGAATAAGGCTGATACTCTAGAATTCAAACCTCCTAGTGCTGACTGTAAACCTGGATGGTTTTTACTGGACCTTGAGTTATAATTTGAAATCTTTTTTTCAGCATAGAAAGATCCCTGGATGAGGCTGAAATGTTTAATTCTTTAAAGCACTTAAAAACATCATAGAACATGATAGCAATTATACCCTTTTTGTTCCCTCGTGAAGGCTGTAAACATAGAAATGCATATTTAACTTAAAAGAACATTGCAAATACCACTAGAGAAAAGAAAAGTCTTTCGGTGACAAGCAGTAAATCTTATTTGTTCTGTAGCTCTCTGCATTAAAGCTTGAATAAAACCCCACTCTGCTGCTGTATCCACAGGAGAGCCACGGAGCAGGGGTCCTCTCTCAGATGGAGGTCTGATTTTGATCTTAGAGGTGGCGGGGGGGTGTCAACAAAAGCCTGGGTTAGCAAAGTTTTGATCTATCCAAAAGGGGTTTGTGAGATGGAGAAAAAAAGATGAAAGGGATAAAATCAAATCCTGCATGAAAGGGAGGAACTTGATGAACAACGAGTCTTTCTAAATGTGGCTCGTGGTTTATCCAGTTTTGGTTTTTTTCTGCCATGTCCTGATTGACTAGAAAGCTTTTTGCAAAGCCTGGTGAACTTTGTGTACCAAAACATTGCGATTTGGAGTCAGACGGCTATCCATAGCACAAATAAACTCATAATTCAGTTGTAGTGACTAACTGTAAGAGCTCATCCTTCTCCTGTCCTGAGTTGCAGTTGTAAACTAATAAAAATAAATCTGAAACCACTCACATGTTGGATCCTTCTGATGCATTAAATTAAGCCATACCTGCACCTTCAGCTCCGAATCCAAATGCACCTCCAGACGCAACAAGTAAACAACTCTGATAACCTCTCAGCTCCACTTCAGCCCCGGGTGCAGCTTACAGAGGCCTGTCTGCATCTAAGCAACAGCAGGATTAGTGAGCTGGCATGTGGTGGCCAATGGGCATAGCTTCTGAACACCCCATTAGCTGGCCGTCTCTGGATGAGTTTCTGGGTAGGTTTCAAAGTTTGCGATCAAGGTTTGACCAAAGGGTAAGATGTGGGAGAACGAAATGAAACCTATAAACTCCACAAACCTTCAAAGATGGTCTTTAACTTTTAGGATATGTAAATAGAAAACATAAAAAACAAAACAGGAGGGGGATGATATTTACTAACCGTGCAGAAGTATTTACATTCTTTGAACATTTCTTTCACATTATATTATTTTATTTCATCATTGGAAAAGCACCCAGGGTCCCTGACTCAAAGCTTTATGGGAAAATAATTTTAAAATTAAAGATCCTGTAGTCTGAGTATTACTTTATCTGATCTGCACATCAAAACATATTTTTTGGCCAATTTTTTAGCCAAAAACCTCATTGAGACTGAATGGGAAGTATTTCTACATCATATCTTTGCCACAGATTCTCAGTCACATTTATATTTGCTTTCCGATTCTCTCATTATATTGTCAAAGCTTGTTATTTTTTTAAAGGTCTTTGCAGAAAATCTAGATTTTTACTCAGGACTTGATGAACTAATTGGGTGAGTTTTGACGGTAATTAGTTGCGATGGATTGTGTTTAGGAGTGTCAGAATTAATCATCATCATTAGCCATACCTCTCAGGATTTTATTCACAAGTAAAAAGTGAAAACTTTTTCCTTTAAGTATCGACTACTTCACGTTAGTCTACTTCATAGAATCCCTGCAAAACACTCTGATGAGACAAAATGTGTAAATGTGTTAATGTTTTAAGCTAGTCTTTGTTCAGTTCTTCTGAACAATAAATTATTCTTCACTCTAAATCAGGGATTTAAATAAATACCTGTCAGCCAAAAAAATTCAATGATCTATTCACAAAATGTTCACCTCTCAAATAGATACAACCCAGCACAAAAGAAGAAGAAGCCCATCCCACTGTCACATTAAGAAATACAGCCTTGATGTTATTTCACTCCCAGTTTATAGCTCCAAGCGTAAGAGAATTGAAGCCTGGGCTTCCTTTGCAATCTATTCAATCCTGCAGGCTCAAGTGTAAAATAAGGCCAAGTGGCAGCTTTACAGCCACTCAATAAATGGTGAAGCACCTAAGCTACCCCCCCCCCTCCACACACACAAGCACTGTCCCTTTTGAACCCTCACAAGACCTTTACTTTCTCCTAACCAAATCTCCTCTACTCACTAACCTTCTCCAAAAGCACAGCAGCTGCTGTGACTGAAGGCCTAGAAAACATTGTTCTACTCATTTCTAAAGTGTATTCTTTTACATTAATAACATTTATAAAAGAAAACAGAAGGAAGGCTTGTGGAAGAACCAAACAGAGAGTAAATGGAAACACTCTCAAACCTGAGGAAGGGGTAACTATTAACAGGTAGTTGCAGATAGAAGCAGTAGACAAAGATGGACAAGAAAAAGAGCAAAGCAGACAATAGAGCTGAGAGAGTGATCTCAGGTTTTCAGTATCGATCTGAGTTGTTTTTCTTCACCGCCCTCCCCCCCTGTAACCTCAGCTGGACTGAACACCAAGT
>JAUZNJ010091348.1:0-11038 GCA_034780135.1 Jordanella pulchra | reverse complement strand
CCCCCCCCCCCCCCCCCCCCCCCAATGCCCTCTTGGGTCACTGTTTAGTGACTGCTGACTTCTGGTTGCCTTGGTGACAGAAAATTACATGTGAGACCTGGGTGGCCATGTGGATTGGATGAGTGCTGAGTTCCCTGGTTGCTCTTTCATTATAGGAACCATAAAAAAACTGCTGCTCAGCGTTGTTGCTCTGTTTAGTAACCAGTCGGTTGATATCTGCCATAAGCTGCAGCTGTTTGCCTTTCAAATAAATCTGACTGTTCCATGTTACATTCATGCAATATGATGACCCCCTAAATCGAACTGTTATGCAACTCTTGGCCTTCAGACTCTTACTATAATCCTTTCGCATCACTGAGGAGGAACTTTGTGACAAAGGCTACTTTTTTGAATCATTTACTGATATGGATATCACCAGAAGTCCATAAAAAACTTGATTAATACGACTATCCATACATTTCAAACACTCAGCTGCCATGTTGAACTCAGAGGATGAAGTTCATGAGGATCTTATGAACCGCTCATTAGAAATTGAAATTTAGGTGGATTATTTAAGTAATTTTTCCTTATTTCAGGTTGGGTGTTTCTACGAATCGGAAAACGACTGAAATTTTCCACCTGATATATATGCTGATTCATTGACTTTGTTTTAGGACTTTTAACACCAAATTAATTATGCTGTGTATTGTGGCACTACTTGTAAGGGTTAAGTGCTAATGAATAATTTAGAGCTGGCATTTCTTAAGAGCATGTTAGAGATATGGCCACCATCTTGGATATTAAGGTTAGTGCTGATCTGCAAAATCAGATCAGTCCAACTTCCAAATGCAGTGGATGTTTTGGTAGATCCAACCAGGAAATCTGATAATCAAAGAAGAAGAAAATCTGACTTCAGGGTTCAAAGAGAATTCATCCTACTTTAACCACAGACCCAAACTAGACGGCTAGAGACACGAGCTGTTTGTTAGAAACTGTAATTACTCTGTCTCCTTTTCTGTTAAAAACACTTTTTTAACTTATGAACCACATGTTCCATAGGAGGAAGGTAACAGACGACCCTTCCAGTTCATTTTAGTCAAACTTCCTTGTGTGTTTATTTGTTGTTTCAGGGCTATTTGCTGAAAGAAACACAGAAGGAGATGCATTGCTCCAAGATTCAAACTGTTTTGGGTTGATAAGCTTGCACAGATGTTGCCGTATTTTTAGACACTAACATTTATTTGACTTTCTTGGATAAATTGCGTACTAAGTCCGTTCTTCATCTACAGTTACTATAGATCACCAGTATGTGTATTCTGGTGAAAAGCCTGCGCTTGTATAAAGATTTATCAAGTCCAAGAAAGTGCTTCACTCTACAATCAGTCATTCAATCATTCATAAACATATTCATACTCTGATGTGTGAGATACTGTTGGAATCTTGGTTTAGGCCAAAACTGGTTTAACTGGAGTAACAGTGATCAACAAAACATGATGTCCTAACGATGAGTTCAAGGCCTGCATGCCCACTGGAAAACTTTTGTCACACTGCATTTTTGAAGCAATGTTTTCTATCATGTTGTGATGCACCTGGTTAAAAACAGGAGGAGTAACAGGATATATTTGAAAAAATATTTGTTTTTTATTTTAACCCAAAGATTACAAATGTCAAAAACAAACTGTGCTCATAAAATAGGTCAAAAAAGCAAAACTGAACTCAGGGAAAAAAATTGCCAAAGAAACTGGCTGCTCAAACAAAAATAAGTCACCTAACAAAGAAATGACACACAGGGGTTTATATACTGGCTGATCAGACCAATAAAGACACAACAGGGCAACTAAACAGAATACAATTACAAATAACACAAAACAATTAACAGTCCAGCTAAGTTTGGCTAAACTAAAAACCCAAACATGAAACTCAGAAAAGTATTAAACTTTAAACCCTACCATTTACTTAAATAACAAACTTATCTAAACAAAGAAACCACAAATTCCCCCTGCCAGCAAGAACTAGTGGTACAGTCCAATCAGCATTTAAGTCTGCTGAGCCCCGGCCCCCATACTTAGTCTGGTAACTCCAAGGCAGGTAAGTACCGGCAGGAAAAAAACAACTGAAGCAACAACTAACTTAAAGTTTAGATTAAATACACATTGTAACTAAATGTGCGTGCCAACAAATAGAACAAATATATGCAAATCAACTAATAAAAGTTTTTATTAAAACTAAAATGTTGTGTTTATATGAAAAATAAAGGAGTTACCAACAAAGAGTGTGGCTGTGGATTAAGACATCACACATGTTTTAGCTAATATTACATTATTATGTTGATTATTATAAAAAGAATCAGAAATATTGGTTGTAATTATGGAACAATGAAAAATGAATTTGTGGTCAAGAAATGTGGCTAAGATTGCAAATAAATAAAATACAGAGCAAATTAAAAGACTTTGGAAAAGAATGTGCATAATGTGCTAAAAGTCTACACTTATGAAGAGAAAAATGAAATATGTTCAACAGGTTCATAAAGTGCATGTCATCATAAAATTGACTGTTCTACCAGAGAAAGAAAGAAGGAAAGAAGGAAAGAAGGAAAGAAAGAAAGAAAGAAAGAAAGAAAGAAAGAAAGAAAGAAAGAAAGAAAGAAAGAAAGAAAGAAAGAAAGAAAGTTTTAGTTCTAGATTTAATACAACTGAACCACCTTTCTGACAGAAGTGGAACAAAAAAATCATAGGCAGGGTGTGTGGGATTTGATGCTTTCCACTGTGAACATGTAGAAGTTTGTTAGTAGCTGAAGAGAGATTGTTTGTGAGAAAGAAGATCTGTTGTCGAGCCTTCTTCACACCAGATGGGAGGTGTTTTCAATCCAGGAGAGGTCAGAGGAACTTTAATACTCCCCACCACTTCAGTTCAGTCCTCTTAGGCCCCATGTAATCTGCTAGACCTCCCATTCTTGCTGTTGTTCAGGATGAAGTTATTCCTGGATAACTCCTCTGTTTCTCTCTTTTATAAAACACCACGCCTTGTCTGTTTACCAATAGTTTAAATTTTCCCTTTTAGAAAAGACCAACCTTTAACAGTTTTTTTTTTGCCCAGACAAAAAGTCAAAACTTTTAATTATCTTGATCTAATAGTTTGTTTGTTGTTCAGAAAAAAAATGAACTATGTACAATTAATGTTACACAAACAAGTCTTTAATCAGAGAAAGAGAAGATTTATAGATGAGCTGCAATGATCTAGAGCTAAGACAGGAAAATTTATGATGAAACACTCAGTCGACCAGTACCTCTGACAGCAGAATGGAAACGAAGGGAGCATTGTTAAAAGAAAGATATACAAGGTCCTGCTTTCAGATTGCTCTTGTCTGATCAGTCCAAGATGACACTGTTTGTCATGAATGCAACATGCTGCACATATAAGGAAAAAACAGTATCATCCCAACACAGCATCACCATGATAAAAATAAGTTAAGGGCAGTTTAATGCTGCCAGTAGCCGCTTCTTCAGCATCGATCCCTCTGAAAAAGTCAAAAGAGGGGTGAATACATTACAGACAGAGTATCTGAGTAAAATTATTAACTTTCTGTATAGATTTTGATTTATTAAACTGAGGCAGTTCAGGGTTTAATTTCATATTTCTTTTATGTTTGAATGAAATTTGGGAGATTTCTGGCTGCATAAGTTTTCAACATAAAAAACATCCTATTTATGTATATTATCTGATTGTTTGATATTTAATCCCAGTCTTGTTTCTCAAGGCTTTCATGTTCACACCTTACATGTTGATGTCTACAACCTACAAAAAGCTAAACAGACAAAAAACGTCTGCCGAGCATATGTTAGAAAACATTCAAAGAATCCAAACCACAAAGGAGCCGTGTAGCTCTACTGGTGTTTCTTCTTCGAACCGAGATAAAGCAAAACACACAGCAGTGCCTTAAATCTGGGTAGAGAATCTCAGCTAACGTGTGTCTATTCAGCCTCAGCTGACTGTTAAACTCTGAATGTCAACATTGTGTCTCAGCTGTTGGAAACGACATATCTCAATGCAAATTTATTCCAGCACCAGCTGCTGTGTCAAGATGATTCGGCAAAAAAAAAAACACCCTTGAAACTTCTAATGAGCTCCCTGCTGTGAATAAAGAAGGCAAGGAGGTCAAAGAAGTTACCACATGTGTGTGTGCTTTTCTGGGTTATCTTCAAGTGTTATGTGTGCCTGCATTCATGTGCAAGAAAGTGCTTGACTTCCAGGATGCCTGGCTGGAGGCATACGACTGGATAACAAGTCGTTATCGTGTCATTGTGTGGTGAAACTAAAGCTGCAGGATCCACACTCACACATTCAGGTCCAAAATGTTCGACCTTATATTTATCAAAACCAGAAACCTCATTACTGAATGCAGCTCCAGTCATGTCACAAATAGCATTTCAGTGTGAGATCATTCGAGAAATGTGGCATAAACCCACTGCTATAGAAAACCCCCAAAAACAAGCTGTAAAGATCACAGCTTTGTCTTGTTCTCCATGTAAAGAACATTTTATAACATCGATATCCCTTTAAAGTGAGTGTTGGTGAAACTGTTAGTGATACTTTTTGCTCCTTGCGTGTGAAACCGGACTGACCAGCATCGGGTCCAGGTGAGGGCTCCAGGCAGCCCTTTCATCTTCCCTCATCTGGTTTCACCACCGTTCACACCTTGATTCATGTGATTCCAACATCTCTCAGGACGACCGTGTGGATAAACCAGCCACATATTACAACAACACACTACTAGGTGGGTACAAACTGTTCGTTGGCTTGTCCGATTCATAACTCACTGTAGCTCTCATTAGTATTTTTATGACTGAATGATGTAGTTACACTTGCAGGTATTGGCTGATATTGAAGAAGGAAAAAAACGCTAATATGAGCCGGGGAATATATCTCTAGGACAGGAGCTCTGGAGCTGCATGTGGCTCTATGGATCCTCTACAATGGCTGTTAATAGTGGCTAAAATAATATAAAGAACTAACTAATGCAGGAAAATAACAAATACAAATCTTAGAAGCTTTAGTGGTTTTTATAAAGAACATTTGAATCAAATTTTCACAACATAATGATGTTAAAAGAACCAGAAATATTTTTTAATTAGCTTCGAATTTATGTTTTATACATTTTTTGTTTTTAATAAAAACTACCTCGTAGAAGTTTTTATATTATTGCTTGATTATTATAAAGCTTTTTTTTTGTTTTTCCTTATTTTTTAAAGTTAAAATTACAAATAAGTTGTTAGTCGTTTAAGATGCCAACAGACATTTGATAAAAATACCCGGTTGTGTTTTATCAAAAGTTGTGTTATGTTTTGCAGCTCTAAACGACTTTTGCACAGCCGGACTCAACGCATAATAACTCTTTGGATGTCAAAGGTTGCAGACCACTGCTCTTAAAGATGGTCTGCTGAGACCGAAAAAAAGGCTCTAGGCAGCATCATCCTGAGGGGATGTGGGAGCAGGAAGTCATTAAGATGGATGGTTTTAAAAAACAAGGTAAACAAAGATTATGACTGGGAGAAATCGTATACTTAGCAGGACAGAAATATGATAAAATGGTTTAAATCAAAGTCCATTCTTCTTGAAAGGTCCAGTCAAAGTTCAGAACCCGAAGAAGCTTTAAATGTTAATAATCTCAATGTCTCACTAAATCAGAGCTATTTTGCAGATAAAGATCTAATTCTTGGTTTGCTTCTAATCTCAGTTAAATCTGTTTAAATGTTTGGTTTAAAGTTACAAATGTTCAGAGGGGGGAATACTTTAGTGAGGCACCGGGTTCAGCTGCAGTGAAAAGGGCCCTGGCTTTGTTTATTTTGTTAATTATATCCAACACAGGCTTAATTAGTAATCCTCTTTAGCAACTTGGCTGATACTTTAAGTTTCTGTCAGAACCCCAGTCAGTTGGGACCGGAAAAATAAAATACTTATAAACCCCAAAGGAAGTTCAGCTGCTTTTAATTTACTAAGGATAACCTGAATGTTTTATATGCAAAAACCGCCCTGGGTGGAACACGTTTACATGATCACAAAAGAATAAACAGCAACAGCTTTGGACCTCTAATTGTCACAGTTTCACCGTCAGCAGTTGGCAGACAACAGAAGGTGGGAATCCAGCTAAACGGATTGTTTCGTCTCCGATGGGGGAAGGGAAGGACGCCGTCCTCCCTGATGGCCTCGTTTATCGCCCTCTGAATAGTAAATACGGCCAGAACTCGGGACTTTAAAGTCTAAATGGGCACTGAGCAAACATTTCATGGATGTGCTGAAAGAACAGCATGTATTCATTGATAGCTGCAGTTTCATCGCGACTCTCCTTCAGATCAAGTTAACCCCAGAGGGAAATATCTGTTTCATTAGTTTCTGTGTGCGCTGATGCACAGACGGTAACCAGAGTAAGGGCCTCCAAAACAGAAGAAAGACTTTTTGTTTCTTTAAATAATATATAGCTTGTAAATAAACCACTTTTGTGATTTTATGACTAAAATGCAATGATGTCAATTTCCCATAGAGTGTTTAAGATTTATTCAGCCTCCATATATACAAAAATTGTACATAAAAAAAAATCTGAATAATAGCAACTGAAACTTAACATCTGCATGTGCTAATGACAGAAATGTGCTTTCTATTGGTGAATAATTCATACTCTGACACCACAGAACATTGGTTCATGTTGCATTATTAGGAGAACTCTGGCCTCTGTCCACAAAGAAGCATTCAATAAATATTTCAGGAACAATATAAAACAGCCTCTCTATATGAAATCGGAGTGTTTTCTTCTCTAGAATCCTGTCATATAAATGTGTTTAGTTCTCGTTAGAAATCTTCTTTAAATATGGCCTAAACAAGCACTTAGTGATGTCTAACTGCTGTCGATACCAAATGGTTCCGCTTTCCACGGCTGCAACGCCAAGAAAGTCAATACTGCTTTGGCTTTATGAGCAAGTCCATTTTCTGCTGACCCCTGAAGGCAGTTTTTAATTGCCGTTATTCTGTTGGCACAAATCACTCTCCTTCAAAAAAACAAGCGGCTCATTAAGCCTGGAAGTGTCCCAACACTGAGAGGATCTCCTCGGGGTTATGCCCACCATCCCAGAGCTGAGAGTTCATCTCTTTCTGTTTCGACTGTGCTTCACCGTCTTCTTCCGCTTCAGGATCATCTCGTAGAGTTTCTCCAGGCCCGCCTGAAGCCCCTGGCCGTCCACAGCGCTGCAGCCCTGCACATGGTACAGCGTGTAGATGCCGAGCTCGTGCACAGACAGCAGTTTTTCCACCTCACTGACGGACAAGGCCGAGTCCAGGTCCTGTTTGTTAGCCAGGATCAGCACCGGCACCCCCTGATTCTCTGAGGTGCGGGTGATCTTATGGAGCTCCACTTTAGCCTCCTCCAAACGCTCCAACTCAGTGGAGTCCACAACAAACACTATCCCATCCGTTCGGCGGGTGTAGGACTTCCAGAGGGGCCGTAGCTTCTCCTGACCACCTACATCCCACACCTGAAAGTTCGTGGCTCGGGCACCTCCCACTGCCACCTTCACCTTCTCTGTGTTGAAACCTTTAGTGGGGATTGTTTTCACAAACTCCTTCAGTTTGAGCCTGTAGAGCAGGGAGGTTTTCCCAGCCGCATCCAGACCGATCACCACCACATGTAGACACTGGAAGCTGGGCAGGAAGGACGTGTTGGGGGCGATGTCGGTGAGCTGGTTCCCCATGATTGGGACCAAGAATTCACACCCACAGAGGACAGGTGGCAGACAGGATGATGACTGGAGACCTTATCAAAACACAGAGCGAGAGCGAGAGTTAACGTTTAATGAGTAGATAAGTTCAGACTGTCTGCGATGTGAGAACTATTTCAGTGTCAGGCATTGATGATAAGAGCGGCAGAGTTTGGATTCCAACATCTGATGAGGCTTTACCACACCAGCATGATGGAAAACAAAGGTTTATGACATGCAAACAATAAATAAATACAAATAATATAAAACAAACATAACACATCACCCTGGTGAACACAACGGTGGCAGCATCATGCTATGGGGATACTTTTCTTCAGTTAAAGTACATGTAATAAGAAGCTGCAAAACCATGCAGGATAGTGACCCTTCACATGCAACCAGAGCTACAAAAGAATGATTTAGATCAAAGCTTATAGGTGAACTGGCCTAGTTAAAGTCCGTGCTTAAATCTAATCAAGATTCTGTGGTTAGACCTAAAAAACGTTTACTGATAGATTGTCTTCACTCCGTCAAGCTGAGCTTCAGCTGTTCAGACAGAGGAAGAAACGGACGAAGAGGTCGATTTTCCATCCAGAAAAAGTGTAAATTGCAGTGAAAGTTGATGCACATGCATAAGTATCCTTCAAACACAAAAAAAGGTTAAAGTGGTATAATTACTTTTAAGACAGTGCTCAGCCCAAAAATAAATGCCTCTACATTTAGATAATAAAATAATACCAATCTTGTGTATTCAGTCCTACATTGCGGAGCCAAACAACAGTTAATTGCGCGTCTGTGGTTGCGTTAGTCTTATTTGCTCTGCCTAATCCTCTTAAGCAGAAAGGCTTTTCCTTCAGGCTGATTGATTTCAACCCAGAGGAAGCAGTATGTATCCAGGGCTTCTCGTTGCTCTGCAGCAGCGGCAGCAGCTCTAATCCGGTTGTTGTTGACATCCTGATGCCCATCACTCAGCTACATCAGCCTCTGGACACTCTGGCCTATGCTGTATTCATTCAAATATGAGTTTTAAGATGGTGAAGCAGCGGACGTTGAGCAGCAGAGAAAATGCACAGTCATGTTTCTGATTTGATGCTTTTGACCCCTGACTAAATGTAACTGTGGATAGAGATCAGTGCGCTTCCTCTCATTCAAACAGCTGCATCTTAAATCTTGTCATTACAACAATATATCAAGTGGACAACTTCACCCAATTTCCCGGCCACCTCTTAGCTGTAGAAACTCAAACATGACTTCGAGCTTTAAAATCGGAGCCGCTTTGACACCAAAAATATTTTTTTACATCCATACCTGTTCAAAATGTTAGGAGGAATGATCATCCACAGGAGAAAAACAAAACCATAGCTGAAAGGAGATGTTTCCGTTCTCTCTCTGCTGCTGCTTTCACCGGCCGGTTTGCTCCTCTTCTGCTCCTCCTCTAACTGAGGAGTCTTGGAGGCTCAGCCAGAACCACCTTCAGCCCTGTGACGTCACGGTCACCTGAGGGTTGATCTGCGCCCCCTGCAGGAGGAGCTATGAATCACAGGTCTCTCTCATCCGAGCGTTTAAAATCATGTCAAGCATTAAAGTTTTAAGGCTAAAGAATTAAAATATAAACGAAAGAATTTAACATTTATTTCTCTAATTAATAGTAAATACGACGTCAAAATGTACCCGAGAAACATTCCCAAAACATTGTCCATTAACATCAGAATAAACAATGATGTTAAAACGCAATGGAGAGAAAAGGTCGTTAATATTATTTATTACTGAAAAAAAAAAAATATATATATATATATAAAGACGGAAATGCAGCTTTTACTCTGGTTTAAACATCAAATTAACATAGCTCCAACATTTCCCCTATAACATTGTTTATTTCTAAAATAAATAAAAAATTTTGCTTGACCAATCTGAGAATTCAATCATTTCCAGTTAGGATTTTCTTTTTGTAACAGCCTGCACCAAATATAAAGGCCACTTCAGATGAATATCACCACATCAGTTAGTTAACGCGTCTTCCAACAAAATAAACAGTGATGCAAGTCGCTTAAGTTACAGTAAAGTAGGTTCGATTTCCTGATAAAAAACGTATTCTTCATTTGTATTCTTTCAAATATAGACACAAACCTGTTAACACTCACTGTCGTCCACTGTTAAATGACCAGTCCTATTCCGATATTGTTTCCTTTCAAACAGTATCGGTTCTTCCATCCATTCAGTAAGAAAGAAAGCTTCACATACAAGAATAGATGAGAATAAAAGTGGTACTAAAATCGATCCCTGTAGGACTCCTATATTAGTACAGTCAGATGAGTTGCTGTTATTGTAGTGCAGTTATTGTCGGATTATTATAAACATTTCAGCCCAATATTTGAGTAAAACAGCACATAATATTAAAGCATAAATGTAATCTAAATATTATCAGTAGGATAAAATTCACAAAGCTCTCTACAGCATTTTACAAAATACATTTACAGATTATCAAACCAAAGTGATTTAAGCTTTTTACCTTTATTTTTAATACACCACATCGCACTTTTAGTAGGATTGGAGCTTTCTGTTGTAATGTTTTGGCTCCACCTTGTGGCAAAATCATCATCAAAATAAACATCTTGGACAACTTGAGGGCAAAATAAATCTGATGTACAAACTATTTACAGACACATAATTAATAATCTAATCTTCCACAGATTATCCCACAAATACCTGACAGATTCGAGTAATAATAAATTAATTATTTCCTTTATGGTTTTTGCTGGGGTTCAAAATCCTATTCTATATTTTGCATTTTTTCACAAATATAACTAAAAAATATGCAACCAAACTTGTTTCTGTAATGGACCATCAGTGCAACAACTTGATAAGAGTATAAGCTTGAGTTTTTAAAAAAAAAAAAAAAGATTAAAGGACTCATTTCAAATTTCTACACACTAGTCTTACTATTGAATACATTTGTATGCATTTATCTTCTTTTAAAGTTACAATCTTGGTTTAAAAGTATTTAGCTTTATTACATCCAGGTACATAACAGAAACCACAATAAAACCGGATTCTGTGTAGCTGGCTGATATAAAATAGAGATCTGTGGAGACATGGAGTAGTTTTAAACAATGACAATATGAAAACCCTGCAATACCCCCTCCCCCCCGAAACCCATCAACAACACCAGTGAACAAAAAACACTTCCATTAATCACTAAAAGGTGGCAGGATCATTCTGTGGGGTCAAGGAAGCACCGACAGACAGACAGACAGACAGACAGACAGACAGACAGACAGACAGACAGATAGACAGATAGACAGATAGACAGATAG